>BPLR01001824.1:0-102812 GCA_021605095.1 Caerostris extrusa
GCTTCCTGATTTGGAGGAAAGCTATAAATGCCGGTACAGTAAATTGCACGTAAAAATTTTTAAATAAATAAATTACTTTAATACTTCATCAATTGACATTATAGTATAACCTTGTGCAAATGTAACATTTCTGTAACGCAAAGTGCAAAAATTACTTTTTTAAGACCACAGCGTCCATTGTTGTTACTTATTTCAAAAAGTGTCACTCAATGATTTTTATCTCCAATCAGTCATTAAATTTAGAACAAATTAAAGTAAAAAGTTTTAAAAAAAATATGAAGAATTTTAAAATTAACTAAAAGAAAATGTTTTGTACATTTGTAAAAAAATACTACTACTACTACTACTACTACTACTAAAAATAATAATTCATATTTTACGATGATCTGAGAAAGCGGTCTCATTTTATACTAGAAATCTGTAAAAACACTTCCATCGATTCCATCAAAACAGTGTCCAAATTAAAAAAAAATCATCCCCAACTGATAAGTCATCGTTATTATCATCTTATCTGTTTCTGTATTCATCAGGGATACAGTTGTCTTCCCTGTGTGAATCAGAGCAGAAACACTCGTTCAATGGAAACGTCATTTCACTTACTTGATTACTTTTACGGAAAAAACTTTTGCTCCAGTCACTTTTTTTAAATTTCAATTTCAATTGCATAAACCTATACAAAAGACACATTCAAAGCAAATGAGCGTGGGGAAAAAAGAACTGAGGTCCATCCAATGCAGCTCACATAATCAGTCTCTCAGTGGATGCCGATAGATGGCGTGACAGTAGTATTATACCGCCACGGGACACCACTATTTTACCGGTGAGCTTTATTAAGACTTGAATTGGGCTTGAATGGCCGAGTGTCTAGCGCTCTGGTGCTCGGTGCCACAGGTTTCGGGTTCGAGTCCCGGCGGTGCCATGGATGTTGGTAGTGGTTCGGAATCCACTTTAAGCCATAGGCCCCCGGTCTCCTATGACTGTAAGAGCGTCACGGAGCAGAAGTCAGACTTCTACCTAAGGGTGCTCCAACACAACAGAAGCTGCCCCCTACCCTCCATCCGTGAGTAGACTACTCACTGGATGTCTGTCCAGCACTGCAAGACACTGAGGGATATGTCACAACAAGACTTGAATTGCAGAGATTCAAGTGAAATATGTGTGAGGTAATATGTACGAAGACACATTTAATTTTAGCCATTTAAAGACTGAAAATGTTTTTAAAAAAAACACCAGTTAAACATCAAAAATGTGCGACTTCCTGAATTTCACAATTCGATAGCACCGTCGTTCATCAAGAGTTGTTGGAAATCATCCTCCTTTTATCATGGGACTAGAAATGAAAAGTTCGATAGAGGAAGAGTTCTGTGTGACGCTTTCGATGTTTGTGTCTTCCAGGGGGTTCTCTGCGGTCCCGGTCGTCCTCGTCGATCGCCATGGACATCTTCGAACAGCACCAAGGGACGCACATTCTGCAGGTATGTCCCCGTTTCTCTTTTATTTTTATTTATTTTTTTCGGGGGTCTTCGCTGTGGATGAAATAAAAGTACTTATGCATACATATATTAATAAATATAATAAGACCAGTCAATGCTTACAACTTTTGCAACGAATTCAATCCCAAAAACAGCAGTTTTATTCATATTCAAATAGGGATCAGGGTTGAAAATCTGTAATCCTGTATCCCACGCGCCAAATCACACAATAAATTAACAAAAATGGACAGATTTTAAACGGAAGAAAAAGATTATTACTAATGTTTTACTGAACTTTATTTTCCGTATGGCAAACCTAATCTATCTAATTAATTTATTTATTAATAAAAGAGCCACGGGATAAGGTTTTATTGCTTCATGTTATAATGCATTAAATACATCTCTTGAGTAAGATTCGTTGACGAATACCCATTTTTTTCACAAACTCACAAACTCACAACTAACTCACAAGTTTAAGCGACTTTCATCTCGTAACGTTTGAAACCGGTTTGAAATCCGCCGCTTACGAGCTGACCAACTTTTATGACTATTTGCTCATTTCTGGCGTTTCGCAATCGCGCACCCAGGGGGTGGCTGGTTGTACCCCCCTTTCTCCCTGAGTCCCTCTCCCAGTAGAAAGTGAAATGTGTATACGTGTTCGAACTAGGTACAGGATACAATCACACAACCATAGTTTCAAGCTTGCATTGCTTCATTAGACCAAATGCCACTTAGAACCATTTTTTTTTGTTAAATATTATGTATTTCAATGAATCAATGTTTTCTTACCGGTGTCAACTTCATGATTTCCCCCTCAATGTGTTGATGAAGGCGACTTTTTCCTCGATTATTTTCACTAAATAATCCTCGAAAATACTTCCCCCTTGACATAAAAGATGGCGTCGATCAGTTGGCGAAAAAGAGAAGCAAAGACTGGAACTAAACAAATTTTCTTCAGTTGTCCCTACAGGACAAAAATCCCGAGCATGTGCCTGGGTACAGATACAGCCATACTTTCCATAGGGGCAACGGACGTACCGGTACGGAGTACAGGTGGAGTTCCAAGGTGAATAGTGAAAGAAAAATAAAAACATCTAAGAAAAACATTTCTTGCTCGAGAACAATTAAAGCAAGAGATCGAAAAAGCTAAGCTATCGGTACAATTAAGAGTCCGTTGTCGATGCCCCAAAAAAATAAAAGGTTAAAGTTAAAATTAAAAATTTTAAGTTAAAAATAAAATAAAGCAAAGGAATTAAGATTAAAATAAGTAAAAGTACATGGAATTTAGAAGAACTTAAGTAAAATGTAAAACATACAAATTATGCTATCTTCAATTGGTGATAGATTGGCACGCCGACAGATGGCGCCATCAGTCAATTGGGTTCACATGAAGAAAACCTGACCAAAGTCAGGAAAAAGCAACATCTTTTATTCCATCAATTAATTTCAAATTAAACAAATACTAAAAGTATTAAGATTTGTGGTGAAGGAGAGCATATAAAATTTACTATTGCAAAAATTAAAAATAAAAACCCAGTCAATTAAAGGATTAAAGTTATTAAGACAAGTTAAGTCCAAAGTTAATAATTAAGCAATACAACATGATAGAAGAAAGATTTAAAATAAAATAGCTGGAAAGTTGTTAGGAAAAAACTATTGGATTAAGCTTTTAAAGAAAACAAGCAAATAGAAAATGTAAAAGTTATTAAAATGCAAATGAATCATTAAAAATTAACAAATTAAAATTTAAAATTACTATTAAAGAGTCAGATAGCCATCTTCTAAGTTGAAGTTGCACATGCTAGTAAATAATTAAAATTTAAATTCCAAAAATTGCAGCTCAGATTCGCTTGAATTGATCATAGTGACTAGACAACAGCCCACAGCGGTAGAATCAACCGCTGCGGAATAAATTCCACAACGTTTCTTCAATGCCGGGAAAGATTCCCAGTGCGTATCATGACTTTCGCATAATTTGCATTGCGCCTTGTGACACTTAGTATCGATGCGAGAAATATTACCCCGGAAAATAAAAAGAAGGGCTCTTTCAATCTATTTCTGGAATTCGATAACGCTCTCACATCCTAATTGGCGAGGGATGGTTGGCGAGAAGCCACCGCCATTAAAAAACCGCGCCCGGAAGAGTAAACTTTTATTCCAATTACCCGGCCGTACGAAGAATTACCATAATGGAATTTGTGCTGCCGGACCCCAAAGTTACACCCCGAACCTTTTTCATCTAAAAGACCAATTTAAAAGTCGCTAACCGAATCGGGGCCCCGCGAAGTGGCGCCAGGAATTTTGAATCAGGCCCCCCGTCCCCGAAACGGGCTCCTAATGGCATTAGAGCACGCGTTTCAAAGGCGCTGCTCCCCGTATCAGTTACAGATTCCCGCCTCGAAACCACAGGAACTTCCTCGCCTCGAAACCTCCTCGAATGACTATCTCCGCGCATTTCATTAAAAAACATCTCCCTGCACTCAGACGCGAATAATCAAATCCCAAAAAAGTACGCCAACGTTTTATTTGGATGCCAAACACATGCAAATGCTTACGTAAATAAGTGCACTAACTTTTATCTTGCCCTACCACAGTTTGCTGTGCCATAGGATGTTCCTTGTGCCATACTAAAAAGTTTTTAGGCTACACTAACACCTGTTTTTGTCATACGTTGTTTTGTTATGTCATATTGATGTTTGTTATGCCTTATTGATGTTTGTCATGCCCATTGATGGTTGTTATAACTTATTGATGTTTGTTAGATCACATGGCCTTTCTTATGCCTTTATTAAGGATTTTGTTATGTCATATTAACATGTGTCATGACGTTTGGTTTTTGTAATGCATATAAACATTTGTTATGACTAACTTAAGTTATATCATATGATGTTTGTTATACCGAGTTAACTTTTGCCATTCTAGCGTTCAATCGAATCCCAAAAAGTACGCCAACGTTTTTATTTGGATGCCAAACACATGCAAATGTTGACGTAAATGTGAAGTGCACTAACTTTTCTCTTGCCCTACCATAGTTTGCTGTGTCATAGGACGTTCTCTGTGTCATACTTAAGTTTTTAGGCTATACTAACGGTTCTGTTGTCATACGATGTTTGCTACGTCATAGTAACGTTTGTTATGTCATGATGTTTGTTATGCAATACCGATGTTTGTTAGATCACATGGCCTTTCTTATGCCTTTATTATGGATTTTGTTATGTCATACTAACATGTTACGTTGTAACTAACATGTTAGTATGTTGTCAACATGTTAGCATGTTGTCAACATAGCATAGTTGTTAGCATGTAGTTGTTAGCATGGCATAGTTGTTGCATAGTTGCTAGCATGTTGTCAACATGTTCGTTGTAACTAACATGTTAGTTTTGTTGTCATACTAACATGTTAACATACGTTTGGTCTTTCTAATGCCATACTAACATTTGCCATTAACTTATGCCATATGACATTTATACCAAATTAACTTTTCCATTCCAACGTGTGTTATGTTATAGGAACGTTTGTCCTGCCATAGGATCGTTTGTCATGCATTATGATTATACTATATAACATTATGGCCATATGATACTAATGTTTGTTATCGCATATGATCCAAAATTGGAGAGACCCATAAATTTACTCAGAACTTATTAATAAAAGAAAACACTTGATTGTATGACAGGTTTGAACATGTTCATGTTCTACGAATAGTGTCACAAGCAGCAATCATGTTAATTCTTCTGACGCGTGTATAGAAAACAATGCCACTTTCCCATCGTATCCCTGTCAATAGCAGAAAGGCGTCTTATATCGTATATGATATAAATGTTTGTCAATAGAATTGTTGAATAGAATGTTGTCTCACATTGCGATGCGCATTGAGTTCGGAATGAAGTCCACAGCGAGATGCAAGCCAACCGGTGGTACGAATTGAGAGAAGAACTTTTACAGAAACTGTAGATGCTGTAGATAGTGAACGAAGTGATAGGCTTCAATTGGAAAAAAGGTGCAACGAACAAGTGTATCTCTAACTCACATTTTGTGTTGTACTTTTTCGAAGTCGCATTCCACATTGTTAACACTCACTGGGTTCGAACACTTGACTGGGACTGTAAGAGCCCCATTCAATGAATGAACCTGAGAGATGAAGGTCGTCGAATTCTTTGTGGCACTGTTACATTTATCTAACAGGGTCCTGATGGCCGAGGGGCTAGTGCTCTGGCGCTCGGTACCACAGGTATCGGGTTCAAATCCCGGCATTGCCATGGATGTTTGTAGTGGTTCGGAATCCACTTTAAGCCGTAGGTCCCGGTCCTAATAGGAGCTTTGCGGGGGCAATGTTACTCAGTGTCCGTGGCTTATCTTCAAGTGACACGCGCCCCTGGGTAATGCAAAGTGAGTAACTTCAGTGCAGCCCTTATGGCATAAAAAGATCACGGTCTATACTTGCCAGCTGCATTAGAAGGGGAAAAAAACATTTATCTAACACGAGCCATCCGTGTTAAAAATGCGAGGTACTTTGAAGCCTATAAAAATACCACGCTTGTAATATTTTTTACTATGGTCTTAAATCGATGCCTAAATGTTCAACACGATTACAAGTAGGGACTTTAACAATTATTTTTTCATGGTTTTATGGTAAGTAAATTCATGGGTTTATGGGCTTTTGGAGGACCCGTCCAAGATACTCACTGAATAACGCGATGTGTTTCTTTTCAGTCCCTGGACGGCTTCGCCTTCGCCCTGAGTGCCGACGGCAGATTTCTCTACATATCAGAGACCGTCTCCATCTACCTGGGCCTCTCTCAGGTGAGTGATCTCGGATTTGAAATTCAACTAACAGGTGGACTGAAAAGTTCGTAGGCTGACGCATAGATGGCTCTACTAGTATTAAATCCATGATTTTTAGTTAGCCTAACCTTCAAAAGACACGTGTATACATTTGACACCTGTTGCACTATTAGTATGTGAGTTCATTTTAGGGAAACAACTTTCGTTAGTTTGAAAAAATGGATAAAAAGGAATTTCGTGTGTTAATAAAGCATTGCTTTTTTGGCGCAAAAAAAAACGACAGTCATCCGAGTGGACTACACGTGATGACACTAAAAATGCCATGACTCACATACTAATAGCTGTCAAATTTTTACACGTGTCTTTTGAAGATTAGGGCTAACTAAACATCATATGGATTTAATACTAGTAGCGCCATCTATGTGTCAGCCTACGAACTTTTCAGTCCACCTGTTAAATTCAGAAAAGTATTGCTCTCAATTAGAAGCATTGAAGACAGCAATTGAAGAAAAATGCTCAGAAATAGTGAATCGGAAAGGAATCGTGTTTCATTAGGATGTTTCATGTGTCGCTGATAACTAGATGAAGCTCGGTTGGGATGTTCTACCCCATTCACCCTGTTCACCTGACCTTTGGCTCTCAAATTTCGATCATTTCCATCTCCATTCATTTATCTCCTAAAGTTCTTGTTCCTTCGCTGATAGAGCCAGTGCTCGACCACTGATCGTGTGGAAAACTGATAAGCGCTCATAGGGGACGGATTCAAAGAGAGCGGTAATTTTAGGGTAATTTTAAATTTAAATTTAAATTTAAAATTTTAAAAATTTAGAAAAATTAGACGAACCAATTTTTCGCAATAATATATAAATGTATTTTTTTCAAAATGTTTTGAACTGCGTGTATTTTATTAGAACCCCTAACAAGTCATCGATTCGTCCAATTCCGCCTTTAAACCAGATGTTTGCCTTTCCATATCCTTTGCCTTTAGTATCCTTTGCCATAGTTTGCCTTTTCTGTATGGAAAGGGCTGTAGAGTAAGGGGTCTCCAAACTACTCCCATCAGTAGTGGGGTCGGCGACGGGAATTCAGAGGGTCGGGGAGGGTGTTGTCCACTGTTGCATTTCTGACCCGTAACCGAGCGATTCCCTCCGCAGGTGGAGATGACGGGCAGCAGCGTGTTCGACTACATCCACCAGCAGGACCACGCCGAGCTGGCTGAACAGCTGGGCATCAACCTGTCGCAACCGCAGACCGTCGCCTCCAGCCCCGGGTCGGTGGCCTCGGACGAGGGGTCCTCCTCCCTCCACCTCCACTCCCACGCTCGACAGACCACGTGAGTAATATCCTCTTCCATCCATTCCACGCCCAACGAATCCACCAATCGAGAAAGCACACTGATGCTCTCAGAGGAACTGCCACCGTTGAAAATATATTAAATTTTTTTCATAGAGTCCTGAATTATTCATTATTGAATTCAAGACCTTTTTAGATGTCGTTAATAATAACTCAATATTTTTAGGTGATGGTATTTCACATATATTAAATAATAAATTTCATTCGTGGGATTTTCTACTAACCAGTGGATGAATCAAACTGGCCATTACATGTCAAGCAACTGCAATTGGACTTGGATGTCCTTCCGTACAAGTGTGGACAATATATATATATATATATTTTCGAAATTTGTATTCGGGCAGGTTAAAGAGAGGGGGAACTTTTATTTTCCCCCTTCATTGAAATCAAAAATTGGCAAAAATATGTGAAATCTTTGTGGATATTTTATAATGTTGGCTTCTGTGCAACAAAGATGAAAGTGAAAGTTCGAGGAAATATATTGCAGAGAAAAAAAAAAAAAAAAAAAGGTTAAAGTTAAAATTAAAAATTTTAAGTTAAAAAAAAAAATAAAACAAAAGAATTAAGATTAAAATTATCAAAATAGCAAAGAAAATTAAAATAAACAGCTGAGCATTAAGAAAACGTAAAAACATACAAAATAAAATCTTCAAGTTCTAGTTGATTGGCTCACCAACAGATGGCGCCATCAGTCAGATGGTATACAATATTGGAAAAAACCCAAACGAAGCTAGGAAAAAATAAATTTTTATTTTAGTACTTAATAAGTAGTAGTAAATAAGTAGGTTTAGTAGTAAATAAGTAAGTACAATTGAGTTATATAAATAGAGATTAAACCAGAGCAGTATTAAATTTCCTATTGAATTTAGTTAAATTATTTAGACAAATTTAATTAAAAATTAACTTTTAATTTTTAAAAAGTTAAGTTAAGAACCACGAAAACCTCCGCATCTTATAGTAATTAAAACATTAGCACAATATGAAATTTGCTTAAATTAAAGAGTAAAAAATAAATAAAATAAAACAATTTAAAATTTTGGAAAAACATCTCTTGCTTGAGAACAATTAAAACAGGAGATCGAAAAAAGCTAAAGCTATCAGTACAATTAGGAGTCCGTTGTCGCTGCCCCCAAAAAAAATAAAAAGGTTAAAGCTAAAATTAAAAATTTTAGTTCAAAATAAAATAAAACAAAGGAATTAAGATTAAAAAGAAATTTGAACAAAAGTACATGTAAATTTACATACAAAATATTTAAAAATGTAAGTTGATTGACTCGCCGGCAGATGGCGCCATCAGTCACGTGGGTCACATTATTGAAAAACCTAGCCAAAGTTAGGAAAAAATACATTTTTTATTATATTAATTGATTATTTTTTTATTTATTTATTTATTCTTTTTTTTTATTATATTAATTGATTTTTTTTTTATTTATTTTTTTTTATTATAATCCAACTAGTACTATAAGTATTTAAAATGGATGGTGTGAAAAGAGCAGTAATAATTTACTAAAAGAATAAAGAATTTAAAAGTTAGAGATGAAAATTTAAAGATTAAAGTTAACGATTAAATCAAAACAAAATATTAAGTTCAAAAAGTTAAGAATGATAGTTAAAAGATTTAAAATAATTCAGCCAGAAAGATGTTAAATAAGCTCTCTCCATTCCACGCCTAACGAATTCACTAATCGAGAAAGCACACTGATGCTCTCGGAGGAACTGCCACCGTTGAAAATATATTAAATGTGTTGCATAGAGTCCTGCATTGACCTTTTTTAAATGTAGTTAATAACAACTCAATATTTTTATGATGATGGTATTTCATATAATAATTTAATTCGTGTGGTCAGACTAACCATTACATGTCAAGCAATTGCAATTGGGCTTTGATATCATTCCGTGGAAGTGTGGACAGTACATATATATATATATATATCTATATATATATTATTTCAATGGAAGGCTACTAAAAAAATAAAATAAAAAGGAAAAGAACAAAAGGGACATGAAAACAACAACGAGAATGGAAAGAAATCACATAGTGACATGTTTATCCCATAAGGGCCCTAGCCTCCCAGTAACGACCCTACACAGTAGAGGAAACAAGTGCAGGGCAGACAGGAAGGTGCGATGAATCCATGTCCTCTCCAAGACTGCAGAGCATGCATTTTGAGCTTGCAAATATTTTCATACGAAAAAAATGATTGGCCATACAATCATGGCCAGTCAGGTGTCTGAAAAGGGCAACAGCTTTAAACCCTGGGCTGATCAAGGATGTTTAAAATAAAGTTAAACCAGGTTTTAGATGAGTTGCCTTCAAGTTGATTATCAGATAGAGTGTTCCGAAAAAGTTTCGGATCATCAGTTTCCTCGAGTGAAAAGAGTGTCTTTACAAAAGGTTTGTGTGATAGTTGTTCCTTTTTGGCAAGAGAATCCGCCTTCTCATTGCATTATATTTTTATATATTTTCAATGGCAGATTATGAACAGTTACAGCAAAAAAGAATAACAACAAAAACAAAACCATACAACAACAAAAAACATGCTGAAACAGAGTTCATTCATCTAACAATAATACCAAGTTGCAGATCTTTTAGCCACTCAAAAGTTTACCACGTGCACCACGGTAGATCTTCTAGATCTTCTGGAAGAAAGTGACGGGACACCCCTCGAAAAGTAAAAAGTCGACAATACAGCTGATACATGCGCAATAATAGGTATCGTGTCAGCCATATCCTATAAATACTCTGTGGAGTCGACTAGAGTTGTTTTTTGTCAAGATGCCGCCACGGGAAGAGTTGTCTGGGTTCGAGAATGGAACAAGGTGTCAATTAGGAGATATCCGTCTCCGTAACTGCTAAAAAAGCAACTGTAGCACGTGTTGTGTGTGTCGCTACAAGACTGAGGGACACTGTCAGAACAAACCCCGAAGTGGACGACCTGAAGTTCTCACCAGCAGGACCGGCGGGTGCTCGGCAGGTAGATTCGAAGTAACCGTTCCATGGATAACATCGCTAATGAGTTTAGACAAGCCACAGGTGTGGCCGTTTCGACCTAGACTCTTCGTATCGAGGCCCATAAGTTAGGTTACACTGGACGTTCGGCGGCCCATAAGCCTTTGATTACGAAAATCAACAAGAAAGCGCGCCTTCGATGGGCCAAAGACCACCGTACTTGGACTCTGGATGACTGAAAACGCGTCCTTTGGAGTGACGAGTCACGATTTACCCTTTTCAGTTCGGATGGACGTGTTTGGGTATGGCGTTTACCAGGAGAACGCCTTTTGCCCGAGTGTGTCGTCCCAACTGCAAAGTTTGGTGGAGGAAGATTGATGGTATGGGGCTGTTTCTCCTTGTATGGGGCTGGCCCACTGGGGAAGGTTGATGGTGCGATGAATGCCAATAGTTTGATATTTCGACAATCATGTCCTTTCTACCTTGTGGGCAACGTACGGTATGGATGATTGCTGGTATCAAGACGACAACGCAACATGCCATGTTGCAAGGAGGACTCTTGATTTTTGAACAAACAACAACGTTAAACGCATTGAGTGGCCGGCGCAGAGCCCTGATCTTAAATTGAACATCTCTGGGACGAATTGGACCGTCGGTTGAGGGCCTCTCCCCAAAAAGCAAGCCTGAACTATGGAACTTCCTGTTAAACATTTGGAAGGAAATTCCTCTTGCCACTATGGCTAATTTGAGCATGCCCAGAAGGGTTGCAGCTGTGATCGCAGCCAAAGGATGCCCTACCTCATATTAATTTTAATAAATATGGGTTTATGTCGTTATAGTGTCGTGTCCCGTCACTTTCTTCCACATAGTGTATATATATACATTTTCATTTATCAAATATCACAATGAATAAAAGGGGGGGGTATTTTCCCTCTTATTGCGAAGAGTTATTCTCTCGTGAAAGTTTAAGGGCTCCAGCTGAAAGACCTCGTCAAAAGATTTAAAAGTTTCAACAGAGGGATTTTGATACGGTACACCAGAGATCCCTAATTAGACGAGAGAAATCATGATCTGTTAAAACCTGACGACTCGTAACGGACGTCTTTCAACCGAGCATTGAAAGATGAACAGCCAAAGTGCAAGCAAAGAAACGACAAAAGTCATTTTCTACATAACAAGACATGCTTTTTCGAAGCAATGCAAAATATATTTGAAAACGCTTCGATGATAAGTCCTACATCGAATTCTCAAGACATTGCTTTTTCTGATTCAGTTGGTGATCAATCCTTTCTTTCTTTTGAAGGAATCATAAATTGTCTTGAAGTGTGGATAGCCTCAAGAGAAAAATTAATCTTTCGACGAGGAATTTGTCTTCTGGCACAGAGATTCTCGACCCTGTAGTGTCGAGCGCTACCACCAATTCCGTGGGGCTCGATGTATCAAGATTGAATGCTACATTTTCGTGTCCTCTTTGAAATTTTAATCACTTCAAAACTATACATTTATTTAGAAAATCTAAGTACATCATCGTGGAGAAGACAGGTTGTAGGGGAAGAGAAGGAAAAGGGTTGTCCTAGAATCCAGGGCTGGGTTCCCACTCTTCTATCTCGGGATCCAGATTTGTGGCAGGGAGTGAGTCAAGGGCTTATTTAAAGGTTTCACCAAGATTAAGCTAAATACACAGTCTAGTCACATTAATGTGACCACCACCTACTTTCGACGTCAACGTGAAATATCCCATCACAAAAGGCAGGCGGCAGCACATTGCAGTGGAGTGTATATAAAGAATTCCACTTAATACCACTTAAATACCATGCTTAAATACCACGGTCCCTGATCAGCAAAATCGCATAAATAACATAAATAACTTAGATAACGACACGGCTTCTAAAGCAGTCTACGTACTAAATGAAATTGTAAATATTTTTAATATGCTATGAGGTCTTTACAACCAATAACAGGGTCTACAACCAATTAAGGAAGTCTACAACCAATTAAGGAGGTCTACAACCAATTAAGAAAGCTGACTCTCCTCTTGATAAAATTCAACTATTAGTTAAATGCTTCAATTTAAATAAATAATTGTTTTCGCTACTTTTAATTTGATTTGTTTTTTTTTTTGCCATGTTTTCATTTGCTCCCTGCCTTTCATTTTCTTCCTTTTAATGTTATTTTAATACTTACCATTTAGCTCACTAGCTCACTGCTTTTTCTGTTTATCAATGTTTCTTCCATCCAATGTTTAAATTCCATAGATTAGGAGTTTCGCCCATAATCGACCAAGGCACTCCGTCAAAAGAAGACTGATTGGTATATCAAACATTTTCAGTCAATCAGACAGACGATCAGACAGACTTAAATACCACTTAATATCACATTCCCACTCCACTTAAAGCCAGAACATACAAGAGTGTATATTCTGGCTTTTGACAGGTGGTCACATTAATGTAACTGGATTGTGTATAAAACTAAAAGCAATAGCAAGCACATACACAAAAATATAACCAAAATATGTGAAATCTTTGAGGATATTTTATAATGTTGGCTTCTGTGCAACGAAGGCGAAAGTGAAAGTTAGAGGAAATGTATTGCAGAAACATGTGCACCTTAATTTAGAACATGGCTGTCTGAATTTTAATTTTAATTTTAAATACTTAATTGTTTAATTTTAATGGCTCTTAATAATTTTTAATAACTTTTAATTACTTAATTGTTGCTTACTTTTTTAAAAAATGAACTCGATAGTTTAATCTAACAGCTTTCCGGCTGAATTATTTTAAATCTTTAACTATTATATTTTATTGCTTAATTCTTAACTTTGAAATTATCTCGTTTTGATTTAATTGGTAACTTTTCTTTAAAATTTTTCTTATTTAGCTTTTAAACTTCTTAACTCAATAGCTAATGACTGCTATCTGCTCACTAATAATACCTAGTAATTCAAAGTACTATTTTGACTTAAATATTTAACCAGTTAATAAAAATTATATTTTCTTTTTTTTTCGTAACTTCGGTTGGGTTTCTTTAACAATGTACAACCAATGGGACTGATGGCACCATCTGCTGGCGATCCAGTCAACTGATCAAACCCTACCTATTTTGTTTACTTATTTTGTATGTTTGTTTACGTTCTTGTACTCTGTTGTTTCTAATATTCTTTAATCTTAACCTTAATTCCTTTTGTTTTATTTTACTTTTATCTTAAAATTCTCATTTTAACTTTAATCTTGTATTTTTTTGGGCATCGTGAACGGACTCCTAATTGTACCGATAACTTTAGCTTTTTCGATCTCCTGCTTTAATTGTTCTCAAACGGAGATGTTTTTTTCCTAAATTTTAAATCCATTTTATTTATTTTTAATTATTTCTATTCATCAATTCAAGAAACTACAACTTATGCTAATGCTTTAACTAATTTAAGACACGGAGGTTTTGGTTCTTAAAACCACCTAGGAACTCCGTAACCAGTACGACCGTTGCCCGTATTGCAAAAAAGGCGAACCCAAAGAGTCCTGTGCATATAAACAGAGCTGAATGCAGGATCAAAGTGCGCCACCAACGGACAACCATAGACTGAGTTGAAACTTTATGCAGCCAGTTACCATGGGTCCATTGTGCACACCTCAACATCTGTTTCAATCAACTTTCATGCATTCCCCCTCACTTCTTCCTGCTCCCCCTGCAGATCAGTTCATGGAGATGATTTTTTTACCTACCAGGGAACTTTTTATTTATTTTTTTAACGAAATTGATGTCTTTTTTTAAAAAAAGCATAAGAGTTAGGTTAAATAAGACATAAACGTTTACTTTATCCTAATAAATGAGTGTCTGCCGCTATTTCAAGCGCAACGATCAGAACAACGATAAGAACGAGGTAACACTTTTTAGTGGCTAAAAGGTCTGCAACTTGGCATTATGTCTTCCTCCCCTCACATTGAAACTCTTCGAGTCCTACAGTGGAATGCCGGTGGACTGTCTCAATCCAAGCGCGCAGAGCTTTTGCTGACTCTGTGGGGAGGGATATTGATGTCTTTACTATTATGGAGGCTAATTTGACAACCGTCCGCCTGCGAAACCATTTTTACAGACTCAAAATTGTTCCTTTCCCGATATGCACCTCTGGAGAGGCCATGGACTCCACGCATCTACTTCACTGTCCTGCTCTGATGCAAGACTTTTTTTCTCACCCAGCGACATTGGGAGATATGTTAGATGAATGAACTCTGGTTCAGCATGTTTTGTTGTTGTTTTTTCTCTGTTATTTTTTATTTTTCGTTGTTCTTTTTATTGCTGTAATTGTTCATAATCTGCCATTGGAAAAAAAAAAAAAAAAACGATCAGAACTCAGAAATCCTTTAAATGCCAGCGAATGTAGACAAAAAAAAAAAAAAAAAAAAAAAAAAAAAAAACTTGTAGAATCCACAGCGAAGGGTTGTCCATGTTGGACGGTTGTGGAATATCGACAAACCAGGTGATTGGAGTACCTGAAACTTTAATTCCCATTCCTCCTCAAGAAAAGTTACATTTTTAGAGGTTTTAAAAATGCACAAATACAATTTTAAAAATGCACAAATGCAATTTAAAAATGCGCATAAAAATGCTAAATTCTATAGAATATAATGCAGTTCTGCGCATCTCTAATACAGCGTTATTTATTTGTATAGTTTGATTTTAATTTTATATTATTGGACGCTCTCGTGCTGCCATCTACTGAGAAGAATAGGAAAGTTCTGAAAATAAAGACGTAGTCATTTTCTAACGATTTTTCTATTCCTCCTATTTTATGAATATTTTATTTTAAGTTATTATTATTATAATAACCACTTAGAGGGAAGATAATTTATATACATTTTTTTCTTCATATCAAAAAGAGTTTCAAATCAGCAATTATTACCCACTATCATGCTGCCATCTAGTAAATAAATAAGAAAAACCTGAAAGTTTCTATTCATTATTTGTATAGTTCCTAAGTCCTCTTTTATTTCTCTTATTTTTAAATATTGTTTATTAGATTTTACATTTTTTTTTGTAGTATTATTTTTATACAAATATATATTATTATTATGTTTTTTAATATATTCATAATTTTTTTATTTTATATTCATTCTTCATGTTCTTATATTTATATTTTTATTTCAATTTTTATATTTTAATATTTTTTACCATCTACTATCCAAATCGTTCTAAAAAAAATAGCGAACTTTCTCTTTCAGTCCCTGTGATGACACTGAATGGCAACACCGCCTACAAAGGAATGGATCGCTCCTTCTGCATACGGATGAAATCAACGCTGACGAAAAGGTGCCACTTTAAAAGCTCTGGCTACAGGGTGAGTGTGCTGGAGAGCATCCGGCCATGTGCTTTATTTCGTTGTATTGTCTTTGTCCTTTAGTGTCGTTTGTCATTCTCATTGTCATTTCATTGTCAAATCAACGCTGATGAAAGTGGGGGTGCCACTTAAAAGCTCTGGCTACAGGGTGAGTATGCTGCAAGTGTGATCATACAGGCCATATGTTTTAATTTCCCGTTGTATTCTTTCTTTGTCCTTTAGTGTCGTGGTCATTCTCAATTGTTGCTATTTTTAATTATTAGTGTTCTTTGAAATTATTTGGTTTATATAGACATACTAGTCAGCATTCAGTTTGCATGTACAGTTATGGTTGAAAGATTCGTATTTATCTCCGCTCGTCCAATTTGAATTTGAATATATAACATATTATTTTTAAAATTAGAAATTTTCGTTCTTCAGAAGAGATTTAATAGGTGGGCTGAAAAAGTTCATAGGCTGACAGTATTACCTACAGCTCTACCAGTATTAAATCCATATGATTTTTAGTTAGCCTAATTCTCAAAAGACCGTGTATAAATTTGACAGCTGTTGCACTATTAGTTATGTTTATCAAGCCAAGCCTTGGCTTTAATAGTATTTTTTCGCCAAAAAGCAATGCTTTAATTAACACACGAAATTCCTTTTTATCCATTTTATCAAACTAACAAAAACAACATGCTTCCCTAAAAATGCTATAACTTCATACTAACACTGCAACATCTGTCAAATTGATACACGTGTCATTTGAAGGTTAGGGCTAACTAAAAATCAATGAATTTAATACTGGTAGTGCCATCTATGTGTCAGCCTATGAACTTGTCAGCCCAACTGTTATATTAGAGCTTCAGTCATTGTACGAATAGGAATCGTCAGAATTGATTTGCAGCAAATAGTTTGACGATGAGGAATCTACAACGTATCTTGAGATTAATCAAATTCGTATTTGTTCAAACGGTGTGGTTCATTAAATCGGCGTGAAAAACTTCCTTTCTAAGATATTCCATCTTATAACATATTGAAGAGAACAACCTATAAAGCAGCCGGCAACAGGTCAGCATTGAGATACACATTGCAATACTCGTGGAATCTGACGTAAAGTATTTATTATTCTCTAATGCAGCTGGCAAGATAGACCGTGATCGTTTTATGCCATAAGGGCTGCACCGACGTTACTCACTTTGCACTACCCAGGGGGTCGGTGTAACTTGATGGTAAGCCACGTACGCGGAGTAACAATGCCCCCGCAACGCTCTACGATCCTATTAGGACCGGGACCTACTGTTTAAAGTGGATTCAGAACCACTACAAACACCCATGGCACCGCCGGGATTCGACCCGATACCTGTGGTACCGAGAGCCAAAGCGTGAGCCACTCGGCCATAAGGCAATTCTATATAAATCTAACAAAAAGTATTATCTGAAATATTCAATACTGTGAATGAGCAGAATATTTTCAATAAAAAATAAAATTGAACTCAAGTGAATAAAGTTAGAATTGGAAAAAAATGTTTTTGTCGGGGAAAAAAAAAAAAAAAAAAAAAAAAAAGGAAATAATTGGAAAACATAAATTTCATAAATAAGTTTTATGCTATTATATTAGATTATTAAGTAATTGCTTTTATATTATTAGATTTATATTAGATATGGTACGGCAGTAAATTTGTGAATTAGTTACACATTCACTTTTTAAAACGAAAATTAGCATTATAAATAAATAATTTATTTTTGTTTTTCATTTCAGTAATAGAATGTATTTTTTAACTGTTCTTTTTTTTTTTTTTTTTTCGTAATTCTTAAAAAGCAAATAAAACTATAGCTTTATTTTATTCTTCATTCAGCTGAGCATTTTTTATGATTCTTAGAAATTCTTGAAGAACTTTATAATTTTTATAATTCTTGAATAATATTATAAAAAAATATTAATTATTTAAAATGAATCCTCGAGGCATAAATAGGGCTACATCATTCTTTAAACTTAATTATTTTCTGAATTTTATTTTGACGTCCTATTATTCATTTGGAAGCAGGAAAGAATTTCGATTGATAGAAGTTTTGTAAACAATTCTTTTTACAATTTAAAGTAGGGGTCTCCAAACTTTCCAGCCTTAGGGAACGCACTGTTTACTCCAGTAAGTACCAAGGGCCAAAACCGTTTTAATTTTTCTGCCATTATCTACATACTTTCTAGACGAGTCGGCGAGTACGCACTCTGAACGGGAATAAGCTTGCTAAATTCGCTTGTTCAATTACTACAATCTTTTTTAATAATTGTACAAGTAAAATTGATCCACAACTACAAACTATTGTCAGCGAAAAATCACAATTACATAAATCTCATTAGTGTTTTTTTGCAAGTGGATACCCCGCTGTTTCATTTCGTGTTCATTTAGCTTTTCTGTTCCTGAGGGATTTTCAGGATAAAAATCATATGTTCGATTCAGGATATATGCATTCCAAACATCGATATACATACATATGCGATACTCTTTACCCCAACATAACTACCGAGGGTAACCGAGGGATGTTCACTAGTTTATAATGTTAGTGGCATTCATTTCAATTATGTGTTAGTTGTTATGCTTAAGTTAAATTTCCTGCGTATAATGCTTGTCATTAAGCTTTGCCTAGCTAAAAGTCAATAAAACCGAGTTATTATCAATCTGTGTTTTTTATCCAACTTATTACAGCAACAGTAAGTTATTCACTATTCGCTGTCCGGATGGATGATTGGCGGGCCATATGGCGTGAGCTGTAGTTTGGAGACCCCTGATTTAAAGCACTGAAGATTGCACTGTCTCAAGTAAAATTTATAGTATAAGGAAAATGAGTGTTTTAAATTATATGCGTGCAAATTATTTTTATATCCAGAATAAAATGGAGTTGTTTATTTTATAAATAAAAAAAAAAATTCAAGCTACATGTATAAAAATCTATATATCTTGTATAGGTTTTTTTTGAAGAATTACATATGGATCAAATAAGAATAAACAACATACAAATAATTTTTAAAACATTATTTAGAAAATGTTACTTTAAAAAAATACGACAAAAAAAGTGATTCTTCATGAAAAAAAGAGTACTGCATACAAAATCCAGTTCAAGCAAAACATCTGAAATTCAGTTCTACTAAAAACAAGGCGGTCTGATGGCCAATTGGCTAGCGCTGTGGCCTTTGGTACCATAGGGTTTTGATTCGAATCTAGGAGGTGTATCATGGATGTATTTTTTGTGGTTCTAAATCCACATTAAACTGTAGGTGCCGATCTAATTAGCCCAAAAGAGTGCACAAAATGACCTTAGAATGACAAACCAAATCAAAAAAACGATTTAGAATCAAGAGAAAAATTCATTACTTTAAGTTTACAAACATAATATATTACATATGAGAAATCAAATTTCTAATAGTAGGTGAAAAACAGTAACTGTCAGAAAATTGAAAAATTTAATATTGAAAAAAAATAAGAATTTTGTTTATTACAAAATGTGACAGATTTTTTAAAAATAATTGACAGAATGTAACAGAACTTTTAAAATAACCTTTTAGCATTTTTATATAAAAAATGAATCTGTTAATTATGGCTTTATGTTCATTCTATTTCTGTAGAAGTGCACTGTAAAAAAAAAAAAAAAAAGAATCAGGAATTTTTCCCATCACTACAAATTATTTTATCCAGTTAGTTTTTCTACCACTCGATAGATGGCGCCACGACATAAAAATTTTGGCACAACTTTTTTTTTTGTAACACTTTACATTGAAAAGAAAAACCCAATTTTCCTCCAAATAATAATAATAATTAGCTCTATAGATTTTATGTTCATAAATATAGGGTATTTAAATTGCTCTATTATTAAGAACAAATAAGTTTGAATATATTACAGATAGATCAGCTTTTTTATTACGATGTGCAATTCCCTTTCACTTATTCTACAATACTTTGATACCTGCTCATTGGCTACTGATTATTTTATAGGCATAATGTATTTTTCTGTGAGAAAATTGTGAGTACAAGTATGTCTTTCAAACATATGCAAACCTATTATTAAACCTATTATTAATTATTATTACCTTTAAAGTAATAATAATAAAAAAAAATTTACAGTTATGTGAGTTCAATAAAAGTCGTTGAATTTATTTCACACATTTTTCCAAATCCAGTTCACCATTCATTTCCAGATGGCCGTTCATAAAATGACGGTGAAAAGTCAAGAGAGTCGGCACAAAAATTCGAGCCAGGAGTCGGCAATGTTTTGGCCGACACCCCATCTGTGTTTCTTAACCGACCCACAAAAGAAACACTATTCGCAAAAATCGTATTTTTAAAGTTCAATTTGTTTTTGGCAATTGTTTTTCTTCGTCGCCAAGTTTTAACGGGACGCAAAACAGAAAGCAGAAGCAAATCAGTCAAAGTGAGAAGGGAAGCCACATCTGGCTCTGCAATTTGGAGACTTGTCTTGTTGCCAAATCCCCAAAATCCCCTAAATTTGACTCTTGTTATTTTAACTTCAAAGCAATCCCTCCCCCATAATGAATGGAACACCATAGGATAATTTGATTGTTAGAATGAATTTTAAAACAACCAACCATAATTTTTACAGGAGAAATTGGGTGTCGATTAGTGTAATTTATTTGAATGTTGCATATCATCAAAATTAATTAAATGCCATGAATCGAACCATTGAAATGATCGAATCGTTCATCTCCAGAAGAAATTCTACATGTGGTTGGAAGATTAAGGTCATTTCAAAAGCAACAAGTAAACATGTGTCACATAATTAATGAGTCTAATTTTTCTCAAATCATTCGTGAAATGGGGTTGAGGAATAAAACTGCATTATAAATTAAGAACCGGGTTTTTTCTTTCTCCTTCAGGTGGTGCTGGTGCTGTCTCACCTGCGGCCCCAGTACAGCTTCGGGCGGAAAGGGGAGCGAGCAGCAGCAGCGTGATGGGGATGGTGGCCATGGCGATCGCCCTGCCTCCTCCTTCCATCAACGAGGTGCGGCTCGAGAGCGACATGTTCGTCACCAGACTCACGTTCGAGTTCAGGGTGGCCCACTGTGAACCCAGGTGAGCTACCCCCCCTCCCTTGACACCCCTTCTTCCGGCGCCAATCAAATTCTTCGGATTACCCCCACTCAATCTCAATCCAGTGAATACAGTCTACATGCAAATCTGTGGAAACCGCTCGAGTGTTTGCAATTATTAACTTAATTGCATTTAAGAATACGGAAGGTTTTAAGATCCTCGTATTCACGTTAACGAAAGGAGATATCATTTTGTGCAATGTTCAGTATTATTAGGTGTGTTTAGAAGATCACGATAAGAAAGAAATTAATTATAATTGATACAATGTATCTGGATCCTGCATAAAAGGAGATCTTATTCCTATTATTAAAAAAAAATGTATTATCTATTTGTGGTTAAAATGTATCATTTCGTTTTGCTTGTCTCCAGCCATTGTATAATACCTGTTAGTTTGTTACAGTTATTTTCATAGGACATACATATTTTTTGTAAGTAAATTTAAATGCAAGGATGCATTTTAAGTAAGTGCAAATACTATGCCTTTAAAATTGTAAATAATACTTTAGTTATGCAAAAACCGTATTCATACCTATGAGTTCAACAAATACCAATTACAAATTCTTCTGAAGTCATTAGGAAAGATCAGTACATAGTACATGATCTTTAATACTATGATCTTTACATAAGTACTATGATCTTTACATGTACTATGATCTTTACATAAGTACTATGATCTTTACATAAGTACTATGATCTTTACAGTACTTTAATTTAGTACATGAGTACAAAATTCGGAAGTCTGTATCAAAAATCCAACACTTGAATTGAGAGTCAGGAGTCAAAAATTTTTTGGTCAAATCCCATCTCTGACTGCTGTACTAGATGTTGCTTTATACGTATTTTATACATTTCTGAAGCGTTTGTCAGCTTATTGTTAACTTTCAACGGGATCCGCTGATTTACTTATATGCTGAAAAGTAAACCACGCTATAAGAAATGATTCAACAAGCATGAAAGATTTAAATACCAAATAGTTTAGCATGATAACGAACTGCTTGCAAACCTATTTAGGAAGTAATGGTTCAGCAGAAGAGTAAGGGCGTTTTCAAATCTCGAGTTCGAAGATATAAAGACTGAAAATAATCGAGTAGCGAACGCCATAAAAAAAAAAAACTATGATTTATCACTAATTTTGGATGTTTCTTCACATGAAAATCACTTCCTTCAGAAAAAAATGAGTGAAAGGACATAATTAAATGCATTAAAACTGAACCACAAAAAGTTTCAAACTCAATAAAAACACAATGCAAATCCTTGTATAGGTGATCCTTTTAGTTAGACAACATTTAGTATTTTCCAAATAATAAACGAATACTGTAGATAACTAAACTGAATAATAAAATAATGCATTCACTGTAATAATGATGTTTTTCAATTCATTAAAAAATAAGTCATAAGAAAAGCGTTCTTGATTACTGTCAACATGCTAGCAACAACAACCAAAATTGCATAGAAAATAAATTCTGCTTCTATGTGTTATAAATTTCTGTAAGGTTTAACTGTAACTAGACAGACGCAAGAGGTCGCCACTCTGACTAGTAACTGGTACCTTAACTGTATGAACTGGTAGGTACTAGTGGTTAGGGCTCAGGGACCTTACGTTATGTGTTCATGGTTTTTAACTATTTATGCTATTGCAGAAGAGGCTCAGGGTGCCTCGTGTACTAGAGTAGTGTACGTAAAAGTATTTCGACAACATTTTTAAAGTATAAGAAATACTACACATACACACATCTCTCTCCTGATATAGGAAGAGATGGGACCAATCTATTTCGAACTGTTTGTTTTGTGTTTGTGTGGTGTCACTACGACTATCGTGTTTCTTTCTATCGGTGGTTCTATTTTTTCTGGTTAGCCGCAGCTTTCTGATGGTTCGAGAAGTATGGATCAATCCATTCAAACATTTATGGAATCTTCATTTATTTACAAAGACATACAGGGTTGATGGTAACATCTCGAAGGCAAAAGCTAAACAGGAAGAAAAATGTTCTTTTTAGAATAAAACAACTCGTTTCCACAGTAACAGCTGGTCTCCACGGCAACAGCCCGTTTCCACAGCAACCAATAGCCCATCTCCACGGCAACAAAGCAATTCTGAATCGGTTCCAAACGATTTCTATAAAACTACCACGTGACGCTGCGTGGCATAAACTAAAGCATAAAAATTCCAACATTTTAAAGTACAAGAAATACTACACACACACAAATCTCTCTCTTCATATAGGAAGAGATGGGACCAATCTACACTGAAGAGCCCAAAACATTATGACCACCTGTCAATAACGAGTTGGCCCCCCTTTGGCGCTCAACACAGCTTCAACCCGCCTTGGCATGGATGACACAAGTCCTTGGTAGATGGCCGGAGACAGATTGTACCAGATCTTTAAGCAACGGTCACGCAAATCCGAGATATTGCGAATTGGTGGTCTTTGAACTCTGAGCTGCCGTCCCAGGATATCCCAAATGTGTTCTATCGGATTGGCATCCGGTGAGTTAGGCGGCCAGGACATTAACTGGAATTCAGCATGATGTTCCTGGAACCACTCCAACGCAAGGGGCGTTGTCCTGATGGAACATTCCTTTTCCAGCTCAAAAAACAGAGACCATGTAAGGGTGCAACTGATCCGCAATGATGTTCAGATACCCTGTAGCATTCATGGTCTGCTCTACCACAACCACGGGTCCCAGAGACGCCCAAGAGAACGTCCCCAAAGCATAATACCGCCACTACTCGCCTGTGTATGACCTACTGTACATTGAGGGAGCAACTGTTCTCCTGGAAGACGACGTATCCTGACACGGCCATCGGCGTGATGGATACGTCGTCACAAACCGTGATTCATCTGACCAGGCAACTCTGTTCCACTGATCCATGGAGCAATCACGATGTTCGGGGCCCAGCGCAGGCGCAGTTGGCGATGACGCTAGGTCAGCAAAAGCACACGAGTGAGTCGTTTGCTGCGTAGCCCCATATCCAACAGTGTCCGCTGAACAGTGTGCTCCGATACTATTTCTACTTGGCCCTGCAGTGTATTGGGCTGTCAGCTGATCCACTGTCTGGCTCCAGTTTTGGTTCACCATGCGAGACAGTCTCCAACGACCTTTTTCTTTGATAGCGTGTGGGCGTCCAACACCTTGTCGTCTACTGCTGGTTTCACAGTCATTCATCCACTTTGCATAAGTACTAACAACTGTAGATCGCGAATAACCCACGAGTCATGCAGTTTCGGAAATACTTGTTCCGAGCCTTCGAGCCATTACAATCTGCCCTCTATCAAAGTCGCTTAGATCCGCAGCCGTTCCCTCACACACAGAAGTAAGTGAAAGACTGATTCTTCAGACTCTCCAGCAGCAGTTAAATACCCCTTCCACCTGATCACGTGCCTTCCACGTCATCCAGGCGAGTTCATTGCAAAATGTAGGGGTGGTCATAATGTTTTGACTCTTGAGTGTATTTCCAATTTATTTTTTGTGTTTGTGTGGTGCCATGTCTCATTCGATTTGCTCTGTGTGTCCAGGGTGTCCGACCTGCTGGACTACACGGCCGAGGAGCTGACGGGGAAGAACCTGTACACCCTGTGCCACGGACAGGACGTGCAGAAGCTCAGGAAGTGCCACGTCGACCGTGAGTCCTTTTCCACCCCTTCTCTCTTTATATATATATATATGTTAGAACCTCTAAGTAGAACCTCGATAAGTCGAAAACCTCCATAACTCGAAAAAAGAAAATTTGTTCCCTTCCCTTCAAGCCCCAAAACCTCCATGACTCGAAATTTCAACCCTCTATAAGTCGAAATAATGAGTCCATCCCCACAAGCCGTTTTGGTATAGATTTTCCCTCCGTAACTCGAAAAAAAGAATATTGGACCTCTGTATCTCGAACATTAGCAATGCTTGATTTTACAACTCGATCATTTGAAACTAATTACCTCTTATAGCTCGAAGAAAAATAAGTTACCGACTTTAATTATTTGCCGACAATGCACGTCATTGTTTCTTAGAAAACAATGTGTGAGTATATAATAAATAGAATAACCAATAGAATAATATCAACTCGGAAGAAAAAGAATTTTCTGCTCTTCATAGCTTAGATAATGCTACAGATAGAGAACGATCGAATTGTCTAAAGCAAAATAAATAAATAAATAAATAAAATAACTGATTTTTTTAATACATAATATTTTTAATTTTAAGGTTGTTTCAAAATCATTTTCATTTTTTATTCTAGTACGTAATATAACTTTTAAGTTGCAAATAAACATGTCTTATTACCTCTGTAACTTGAATTTTTATTTATTTTACCTCTCTAACTGAAAATGAGTTAGAAAGAATCTTAACCTCTACAAGTCGAATATTTCCTTACAAAATCCGCGGAAGTCAAAATCCTCCATAAGTCGAAAACTCTTATAACTCGAATTATTTGGCGTCTCCCTTGAAGTTCGATTTACAGAGGTTCTACTGTATATATGTGTGTGTCTATATATACATACTTCATTTAATTCAAAACTTTTGCTTAGAAAAGAAAAATAAAAAATGGAATTATTCATGTTCAACATATTTATTCCCTTGAACAGCAGCTCAACCCATTTTCCACCCTCGTTTTATATAAATCTTCTAAAAGCACTAAAAGCAGTATATTAAGTTATTTTTCAAAAAAATTATAATAATAATAATTAAGAAAATTAAACTTTGTGCATGTTTAGTGTGAATAGAGTTCATTTTTTGAGCATCAGTTTATGTTGTTAGCCAATAACGTTGTTCTGTCTATTTGAAAATCAAGGTTTTAGTGTGCAATTTTGAGAACATGATGAACAAATAAAGTCCAAGCTTAGTGTTGAAGTGTTGAGGACACTGAAAAATAGAGAGCTTTTTTTTTCTCAAAATAAACAAATGTAAACATTAAAAAAAAATAACTTAATTTTATTAAAGAAATATTTTTAAGCTTTATTGCCAAAAACTACCTAAAAATATTTTAAAAAACTAAACTAAAACTGTTGAGATGGGTAGTTCTCTGGTTGGCCGCCCTATTCGAATGCTTATAAAACAAGGATTCCAACAAAAAAGTGTCAAGTTTTACTGCTTAGAAAATCGATGATCGATCACTTAGATGTCAGTGCTGGACTCTGAGAAAACGGAGTGAAGGATTTGAAGAACCCAAACCGAAATTCCTTTTTCTACATATTAATCAATAGTTTAAAAAACTAAAATAAAACACGCTTTTGAGTGAATCAAATTATAAAGTAAAAAATAATTGTTAACATAAGAATAAAAGAATGTTCTAAAATCGTGGGGTGCTTTGTATGACATTTTTAAATAGCTTATGCATTTCGGAATGAAAAATTATAAAGAATGATACAGCACCCTACGCTTTTGAACATCATTTTATTCTTATGTTAACAATTATTTCTTACTTTTTAGTTTGATTTACTCTAAAAGCGTGTTTTATTTTAGTTTTTAAACTATTAATTTATTTTTACTCTTTGGTTCTTAGAAAATTTAACTTAATCAGTAAAACAAAGGCTAAATGTAAATGAGTGGAGCCAGTCAGGATTCAAACTAGTGAACTAATCAGGCGCGTTATCCGTTGTGTCGCTGTCCCACATAGGTTTGAATGTCTGAAAGATGTCTGTAAATGTTTCGTTGCAGCTTAAATAGTGTGTATGAGGAGAACAGATTTTCAGGGGGAAAAGTGATGCGCCGATCAAGATGACTTTTCAAAGGTTGTGTGTTTTACTCGGTCATCCTGGCGATCTAATCATGATGAGATAATGAACTTATCAAAATATTTCTGTCCTTTATGGGTACGTTTGAGTAAATCGGATCGCTTAAAGCTGGAAAGGGCAAAGACCCAAAGAGTCAGTAACAATGAGGGAAACTTCGTATTAAAAACGTCCATTTTTTTATGATCGTCGTCATCTCAAATGATGATTCAAATGATGCTGCCCCACTGTCATCTGAAAAGATTTTTCAGATATTTTTTTTTTTTAGTTTTAAAGAACAACTGAATGTTTCTGAGAGAGCAAATCAACTTTTTTTTTTTGGGGGGGGGGGTATAAAAAGTCTGAAAAATTGTGTAAATATTGGGAACAGTCTGACTTTTATTCTTTCGTCACACATGACCACGATTCTACATATATAGATCTTAATATAAATCTTATGCTCCCTCTTGGAATATGGAAAATTGATTTCTTTTTTGTATTTGTATAAGTGTTGTAGTTATGTTGAATTGCAATTGTAAGTAACTGTGAAAATAATTAGTGTAATTTAAAAACATTTCCCAGGAGTTGGTTTCGTTACTTTCAGCATCAAAGCAAACTGGCCTTGCCTCTCAAACTATGTTGCACGATCTTCAGCGAACTTGTTTGAGCTGGAGAAGATGCGTGCAACTCCAAACATGCGTTCCCGCGATAGAAGGCTTGATGCAATTGAGGGGTGGATGATTTTTGTTTTTAATGCAGCTGGAAAATAGACCGTGATTTTTATGCCGTAAGGTCTGCATCGACATTACTCACTTTGCACTACCCGTGAAGCGGTGTAACTCGAAGATAAGCTACGGACGCGGAGTAACAATGCCCCTGCAACGCTCTACGACTTATTAGGACCGGGACCTACGGTTTAAAGTGGATTCGAACCACTACAAACACCCATGCAACGCCGGGATTCGAACCCGATTCATGGTACCGAGCGCCAGAGCGCTAGCCACTCGGCCGTCAGGGCCCTAGATTAATATTAGGGATTATATAGCTAGGTATTATATGCTATAAGTGTATCACGAGGTGTTATAAATGCATAACAAACGATTAGAATATATTAAGTGGGATTTTAAATATATAAATGCGAGGGATTATGAGGTATAACCAAAGGTTTCCGAACCACTACAAACACCCATGGCAGCAGGGGTGGATAAAAGCTGTATAACTGCACTGCGATGAACTCTTTATTTGAGTGGCAATGTCGGTTTGATTCCCACTGAAGTAACGATGCAAGTCCCTTTACCAAGTGAATGTCCTTAAGTGAATGCCCTTGAACTTTTCTCTTCGTGTCACAGTGATCAACAAGGGGCAAGTGATGAGCGCCTACTACCGGCTGATGAACAAGAACGGCGGCTTCACGTGGCTCCAGACCTGCGCCACTGTCATCTGCAACTCCAAGAACTCGGACGAGCAGAGCATCATCTGCGTCAACTACGTGCTCAGGTGACACCACCCCCTTCACATAAAGCGAACAAGAAGCGTCGATTAAAACGACTCTTGACTTATTTGCCCTATTTCTTCCTTTTGACAGTGGCATTGAGTACGAGCACTGCATTCTGGACTGCAGCCAGATGCCGGATAACCTGAAACCGGATGATCCAAGCCATTCCGAAAGGAGTCGTCGCCGGAAGCCAGAGGTAAGTCCATCCCTGATCCAGAGTGGCTCAGAATCTTTACCGATATATCCCTCCTGTATGATAGCCCTAACGCCGGTGCCGGAGTGTTTTTTTCAGAAATGTTTGTCTTTCTACGTACCTGTTGTTGGACGAGGTACTGCGTTTGATGGTGAAATCGCTGAGATTCGCACAGCTCTGTCCCAGCTGCAGTGCCATCTGGAAAAATTCACAAGTGCTGTTATCCTCCGTGATTCTAGAGCTGGTCTGTTAGCTATTGTTTCTGACAATATTCCTAAAACCAAGACATATTGGATTGCCGTTATCATCTTGAAAACCTGACATCACTTGAAAAAACTATAGTCCTCCAGTGGATTCCTGCCCACTGTGGGGTTCCAGGCAATGAGAAAGACGACTTCCTGGCTAAAAGGGGGCTTTAATCACACAAAAATATCTCGTCCTATACCCTTCCACTCTATCAAAAATCTCATCAAAAGATCAATTAAAGTCCGCTTTCAAGAAGACCTCTATAACCGTGTTTCCCAAAAAGTCCTGGTAAGAATGCCATCCCAAATCTATGTAATGGTGTAATGTAATGGTCCAAGGCGTAGAGCAGTCGCTCATTTTCGACTAGACAGCCGGACATGACTGCCTGCGAAACCATCTTTACAGACTCAAAATTGTTCCTTCCCGATATGCAGCTCTGGAGAGGCCATGGACTCCACGCATCTACTTCACTGTCCTGCTCTGAGCAAGACTTTTTTCTCTCCCAGCGATATTGGGAGATATGTTAGATGAATGAACTCTGTTTCAGCCTGTTTTTGTTGTACTCTATTCTTTTTTTTTTTTTTTTTTTTCGTTGTTCTTTTATTGTTGTAACTGTTCATAATCTGCCATTGGAAATAAAAAAAGTCCATCCCTGGTCAGACGTTTCGCTTTTCATCCGTTAAAATCGTTAATCATTATCGGTAATCTACAAGTTAAAGTCGTTGTACCTGTAATAATGAACCAAATTAAAAATGGAAGTCCCAATGTAGAGTTTCAAACTGCAAGCTCTAGCATCAAACATTCAAATGATGGACATTGAATTTTTGCAGCCATTGTATTTTCGGAATGTTCTAAAGCACTCTTTTAAGATCAAAAATTGAGATCGTTCTTGTAGTTGAAAAGTGCTGTAATTATCTTGAATTGTAAATGTGTAAATAATTAATGCAATTAAAACACATATCAAAGGCAACTGGTATACATTTTATGGAGTAAGAGAATGAGAATGAATGAGAATACTTTTTCAACCTGACCTGTTAGTATGACACATATGGGCATTAATTTTGAAAATTTAGTACAGTTAATGATCAGATTTAGATGCCACAAAATGTTAAAGCAATCAAACAACATTCAGCAAATGAAGCTGATGGCGAGTCTTTGGCTGTCTAGCGCAAGCGTGATCCATCATGATTTCGTGAAACTTGGCTCTTTGCTCCCAGCAGAAATAGACTGCAACCAACTGGACGAATTGATGCAAAAACTTAAAGAAAAACAGCCTAGATTGGTCAACAGATCGACTCTATCTTATTGCATGATAACACTAGAGGCTTTATAAATGACTGTGGTAAAACTAGAGGATTTGAAGCTGGAATTTCTTCATCATCCGCCCTATTCACCAGACCTAACGCCTTCTGACTACCACGTCTTTCAGAATTTGGACACCCCTTTTTAAATAGGAAAATAATTTAATTCTGATAATGGGGCAAAAGTGACATTTCAGGAATTCATTGACTCTCGTCTACCAAAGTTTTTATGCCATCGGCCTGAACAACCTACTGCTTAAATGGTAAACGTGTACAGATAATATGGGTGAATACTTTGATGAATAAAATAATTCCTTACATTCGTAAATTATCAACCACTTTGCCTTTTTTTTTTTTTCCTACAAATTTAATCTTTGACTACCCGATACAATGTTTTTGTGTTCATTTGGCTCGAATTTCATCAGTCGATCTTTTTGTCTGTTGCAGACGACACTTCCTCACGCGACGGCTGCTGCACTCCAAGTCCACCTCAGACGGAAAAGAAAGTTCCAGAACACTCAAGGATCCCTCAGGGCTGGGGGTGAGTTGCACTTGGTGTGTCTTAGGAAAAGAAAATGAATTTTTTTAATTTACATTTTTTAATAATTCAAATTTGCATTAATTTAATAATAATAATCCTCATCATTAATAAAACTTTTCAAATTTTCCATAAGCCATTGATATAATTATCTTCAATAATAGTTTTTAAAAATAATGATTATAATCTTTAATATATTTTTTAATACTTTTTTTTTTACATTTTTAATAATTTATTAATAACAAGTTTTTTAATTAAAATTTGTTTTTTAATAAAATAATTCATTAATAAAACTTTTCAAATTTTCCATAAGCCATTGATATAATTATCTTCAATAATAGTTTTTAAAAATTCATTAATGATTATTATTATCTTTAATGATATTTTTTAATAATTTTTTTTTTTACATTTTTAATAATTTATTAATAACAAGTTTAGTCAACAGTAAGTTTTAATAATTTAAAAAAAAATTTCAATATTAATATTAACTAATATTATCATTAATAATTTTAATAATTTTTTTAGAATTTTTTTAACAAAAATTGCGCGATTTGAAGGCTAATCTCTGTCCTCAACAGGCTATGCAAGTGGAACTGTCCCAGAACGGATTCGAGATGGAGGCGAAGCAGCTGATCCGGTACCCGGACTCCAAGCACGCGTGCCTCGAGACCCCCCTCGCGCCAAGAAGCGCCGCCTGGTGGGCGATTCGGGCAGGAAGAGCCCCGTGGACAGCCTGGACGAGCGCTCCTCCACCCCCGCCCGCCCGCGGACGACAAGATCGACCGGCCCTGGAAGCGCTCCCCCCGCGCCTCCTTCGAATCGCCCGCGGGATCGACCGCCATGTCCGTCAAGGAGTTGGAGGACGTGATGAACAAGCACCTGCCCTCGGAGGGCGCCAAGGGGCCCCAGAGGTCCACCATCCAGTGGATCGGGGCCCCCCAGACACGCTGCCGGCCTCCTCGCTGCTCCGCCAGATCTACGTGAACCGCGAGTCCGTGATCCGGTCGGGCACCCACCCTCACTCGGCCCCCCGCCGCCTACTACGAGCCCCAGGGCCCCACGCCTCCGGCCAGCGGCGACCCTTACCCGGACCAGGGCCAGTTCATGTTGTCCGGCAACGTGATCGCGGCGACCGGATACTCAGGCGGGGGCGGCAGCTACATGGACGCTTACTCTGCCATGACACCCCCGGCCTCCGTGTCACCCCAGGACCATCCGGGCATCTCGGAGACGGCGGCGTTCAGCGAGGCGGCGGCGGCTGCTGCAGCGGCGGCCATACCCACATGCACCACCCTACCTGCCCGAGGGGGCGCCGCTGCCCCTCAAGCCGCAGGTCTTCGTGCACCCCGGCGGCCTGGACGCCTACGCCCACCCGCCGCACCTCAGAGCAGCAGTACGCCAGCGGCTTCCACCTCTACCACCCTTCCAGCAAGGCTTCTCATCATCCTCCCAACGGGGCGTCCTGGTACTCGCAACCGAACTCATAACCTCCCCGCAAGACGGACTCGTCGCTCGTGTACCACACAGGCATCGACGAACCCAGCTCCTGTGGCGTCGGAAGGATGTCGTCTTCCACCGACGACGCGAAAGGGACTTCTTTTGCGTCACACCCGACGTGAGGAGACGGGACGGAGGCCACAAGACAGCAAAAGACACTCTTTTGAAGTGACGGCGACTCTTCCCACTCCCATAGTCAAAGTCGTCGAGTTCTCAGTCGGCTCTCCCAGAAGACAGCAAAAAAAAAAAGACACTCTTTTGAAGTGACAACGACTCTTCCCACTCCCATAGTCAAAGTCAAAAAAAAAAAAACTTTGAAGTGACAACGACTCTTCCCACTCCCATCAAAGTCAAAGTTTCTCAGTCGACTGTCGCGAGTAACTGCAACCGTCACGAACACCTCTCGCTCCCCGTGCTTTGACGAAGAAGGGTGTCGTAGTGGTAGAGGAAGGTTTGTGGTACCACCCACCAGGTAGTTCTGTATGGACTCGTTCAATTTCGAATCGAATCATATCCCTTTCCAACCTTTTTTTTTTTTCTCGACGGCCTGTCAACTCCACCCAATGAAATGTGGACGAACCTTAATTTCGAAAATGCTTCAACCACAAGCATCAAACCTTTAGATCTTACAATGTATTTCATTTTTAACTAAGGGTCAATGCCGACGCATTCGGCTGCAAATTTAATGTTTCTCCTTCCATCTATACAGAAAATAGTATTAGAAACATTCGTTCAAAAAAAAAAAAAAAAAAGAAAGAAAGAAAATACTCGTAGAGATTCATTTGGTACAGCGTTTGTAAAAACTTTAAGCGATTTCTGACGTTTCGCCGTGAACGGGTCGAAAAATTTTCTTCCCTGCCGCATGACGCTTCGCCGCCTCACGCCTCGGTGGGAACGAGGCCTTAGGAGAGTCGATGCTTCCCGTCATGTTACGCAGTAAGAAAGAAAACATCTAATGATATATTTCCTGTACTACTTTTCACATAAATTCCATTCAGAATCGATAGAAATGTTCAAATACGTGAATTTAGTTTTAGAATATTGAAATGAAGAATACGTTATTCTCCCAAAAAGGAGCATTTTCCAGGCAATTTTCAATCTTTGGAAATAGGCTGCAGTTTTACGTCTTTTGAAATACTTATATGAATATTTATCTGAACTCCTGCTTGAATTCAAATAAGTATTTTGTTCGTCTACATGAAATATTACTGGTGATTTCAGGAATTATAATACTGGTAGTTACTAATAAATACATATGAGTAATGACTCTTATGTATTCATTCATTTTCAAGTTATCTAGTGGGAATACGGGCTTTTAAAAATGATTCATCCTCCACTCTGTTGTAAAAAAGGCATTTCAACCTTTGATTCCATGCTCCGATATGTCCTCATTCATTAAAAAAAAAAAAAAAATGGCATCAGATTTCTGCAAAAGACAGATTATGTTCCAACTATTATAAAATAAAAAACAAGTAATATAAAAAAAAAAATAAGTCAATTCCTACTTTTTTTCACTCTATTGCAGAAAAGTCTTTTACAAATAAAGTTTACATTTTCCCCTGACATCTGGCGCTATCTATTGGTAGATATATGCAACTTAAATCTAAAAAAAAAAAAAACTAAAATTAATTAATTAAATTTAATTAATAAATTAATATTTGAAAAACTGTATTAACATCAAATGTCATCCATTACAAGTTCAAGAAAAATATATTCGAACTTGAGTGGATGCATCAAAAGTATTTTATGAACGATTGAAAATTTGAACAAGATATATATAGGGAGAATGTGAGCTAATAGAAGAAATTGAAAAAACTACTTTCTTTAACCAAATACAAATTAAACATTTTCATCTCCCTCTAATTTTTGCAATTTGTTATAAATGACCATTAGCTCTTTTTTTTTTTTTATGAAGGATTTGAATACCTCAAAATGTAATTTTCTTTTCCACGTAAAATTTAAATCTCCACTAAAATGGACCTTGGAGAAAAAGCCCTTATCGACGAGTCACATGACGCATCAAGTGTTTCAAAGTGGGCAACTTGGAGCATTCGTTTCAGGCGTCGGGAATCGCGATGGATCAACGCTTAACGCTGCGTTGATGGGAAATAGACCTTCTGTCCCACCATGTTACGCCCTGGTCTGAAGCAGACTGTATGTGCGGATCATCAAGGTGGCTTGATGTAAATGAAACTTTGTGTAAAGACCCACCAAGGCGAGAGGCGGCGACGCGACATGCGGCAGGCAACCCTTCACAGAGAAACGACAGAAATAGCATTACGCCTAGGGAAGTTCAGCTTCGAGAGTTGAAAGTGAGTCAACTCGAAGCGGCAGATTGCAAACCGGTTTCAAGCGAACGTGGTGAGGGCTAGTGATAGGTCAACTCTTCACTCTTAAACGCCTCTGTGGGAACGAGGATAATGAATATTTTCTGCCTAGCAATGCCTTGATGTGAATGAGACTTTATACAAGGATCGTCAAGATTTAACGCCGCGTTACGCATTGACATGAAGGATATTTATGCAAGAAGACTTCACACCGCGATAAGCTGTGGTGTGAAGGAGACTTTATGTCCGGATCGTCAACAATTTCGTAATCGGCCTCGCCGGAAACACTTTCTTTCTTTCCAACTCTGAGAGACCCTTGGTTCGAATTCAGTTTTGGGGATGGGTGGGTGATCGAAGCTGTGCCGGAATCGAATCTGTGGTGCCGGAGGATGTTTCATTTCACCCTTTTTCACCGAAGCTTCTTCAGATCTTCGAAATCTACTTTCATTCCGATTCTGTCGGTTCAATAAAAAGCCAACAGTGGGGCGAAGGACCTAGAAACCTCATTTTTACATGTGATGTAAATTTAAACAACAACAACAGCAGAAAAAAAAAAAAGTTGCTAGTGTCTATTTCAGAGAAATATTTTCCTTCAAAAGGAAATCCTTTCCGAAATTACTATAAATTACTTTAAAAAGGAATTGCAATTTCAAATCATATTTCTTTAGAAGCAAAACAAAGATCACGAACGTTAACACATTTTTTTCTTTTTTGTCTGAAGCATACGTATGATATAGAACAGGGGTCTCCAAACTTTCCAGCCTTAGGGCCATATTGTTTACTCCATTAAGTACCAAGGGCCAAAACCGTTTTGATTTTTCTGCCATTATCTATATAATTACATAAATCTCATTAGTATTTTTTTTACAAGAGGATGCCCCGCTATTTTTATTCGCGTTAATTTAGCTTTTCCGTTCCTGAGGGATTTTCAAAATAAATATCATAGGTTTGATTCAGGATATATAGATTCCAAACATCGATATAAACACATATGCGATACTCTTTACCCCAACATAACTACCGAGGGTAACCGTTGGATGTTCGCTAGTCTATAATGTTAATGGGGTTCATTTCAATTATTTGTTAGTTGTTATGCTTAAGTTAAATTTTCCGCGTATTATGCTTGTCATTAAGTTTTTTACCTAGCAAGTCAACGAAACCGAGTTATTATCCTTCTGTGTTTTTTTATCCAACTTAATACAGCAACAATAAGCTATTCGCTGTCGCGGGCCAGATGGATGACACTGGCAGGCCGGGTTTGGCCCGCGGGTCGTAGTTTGGAGACCCCTGCCCTAGTGAAGCCCTAGAAAGGGGCGAATCTTCAGATGGACGCAGTCGGAAACGAGTGCTGCAGTCCTGCTCACGTGCAATGGCAGTGCTCTGTGTGGTTCCTGCAATTCATACTCTGCTCAGTGCAAAAACCTTGTTGTGTTTGTTTTGTTAAAGTTGCGAGTGTTACACTGAATCTATTACTGTCATTCAAATGAGAATTTTAACATTAAAACCAAATCCTTGAAAAAAATGCTTGTTGTGTTTTCATTGTGTCTGTGTGTCTCATTTCCTCCTTCTAGCAGGACGTTATTCCGTCATGTATCGTGCTTTAATAAGTTTGCATATTGAAAATTGGTCTACAAATTTCCGACTCTTAAACTCAACTCCGTTTTTTTTCTTAACTCTTTTCCGTCATTCTATATATTAGGTTGGTGCATCAGGCGTTTCTTTGACGTGCTATATTTTAATAAAAATTTATAATATTTTATAAATTTAAGAATGAAAATATCCTTCCAGTTTCAGATTATAAAAATGCGTGTCGATAATCATAGTCATACTCATTTTTGGGTTGGGTTCCACCCATAACAAGTCCGTTTAAGATGATTTTCCAATGGAGGATTCAGCTTCTGTCCCATCAAACACATCACATTGCCTTCTTAAGTTCCTTCCTTCTTCGTCCTTCGTTATTTCTTTTGGTGAAACTCCTGGCGAAACGCAGACACTTCTTTCTTTTCAGTGCTTTGAAGATTCAACCCCAGTGACAGGATCCTTCAGAAACGGACTCCGCTCGTTTCGTTGAAGCAAATCGGTGAAAATTCGGACACATTCGGCTTTATTGCAGTTCCATGTGGGGGATCCATCCAGCCTATTTCCATACCTTTTCAAACTTTTTGAGATGCCGAACGATGGTTGAAGGGTCATATTGAAGTTGTCGGTCAGCATTCAAGTTGTCAAGCTTTCGTCCCCTTCCACGGCTGCCAAAAGTGCCTAGTCGTCGAATTTATTTTATCATTTCTGGTGTATGTTTTTGATACTTTTCCGTTAGCAGGGTTTCACATTTCGCAAACATCAGATGCTTCATTTTGACGACGACTCAACACATCAGTATTGTACACAATTTTGAAAATAAAAGAACTCGTTTTCATAACACAATTAACCCAATTTAAAATGAAATGCTTTTTTTTTTTTTTCTTCATAAACTAATGTACATAAATTAAGGAAATGAAAACATGCTACATTTGGCGATGGATCGCTTGCTCGGAAATAAAGAACATTTTTAAAAAATAAAATAAATCATTCAAAGACCTTGTCCTTTTTTTCACTGTCAATGTTTTGAAGTTTTCGGTTTTGGTCACATTTTTGAAGAAAAAACGCAGTGTCTTATATTCGAAATATACGGTGTACGAAGAACTGGTTTTCCAATGTGTTATTTGCTGTTAGGGGTATTTTATTCACGTTCGACTGCACATATCTGTAAAAATAACAATTTTCAGTTTTACTAGAATAAAAAAACCGTCCAACAAACACTCCTTTTTAAAAATAACTACAGTTCAACAAACTCAAAACCTTTTTAAAGATTTAATTAATAAAAACCTTGTCGAGATCTTTCAAAAGAATATCATAATATTTTATTTGAATAAGAAGGTAAATAAAAAAAAAGAACACCTTTTATTTTTCCACACATTTTCCTCACTCAGCTGCATTTAAAATGTGCACATTTCATGCCATGGGGATCATGAAAAAAAAATCTACTTTCTGTTGGTTTCTATTTTTTATGTGCGTTTTCATGAAGGATTCTTAAAGAGATCATTGCCAATAAACGGGTTTAGAATGCCTGCTGTAGAAAGTAAGTTTATTTAAAATGCGTGCTCATTTTCTGTTTATAAAAAATCATCTTTCAAGATCTAAATGAATATAATTATATAACTGGCAAAGAAAAGCATTTCATTTGTGTCATTGAAACCACATAAATATATTCCGGCTGTTTCTTTCTCTAATCGTAATGAATAGGTGGAAATTACAACTTCAAATCTATATGGATGCATTATAAACCTGGAATATGCATACAAGTGGCTTAGAATGCCAAATCTGGAGGGTAGCATTGCAAACCTAAAGATCTAGAACCCCAAACCAAGAAGGCTCTGAATGCCGCAGTACAACAGTCTGTGTAGATCTACCACTGGCTCCAAAAATGTTCTTTGGAGTATTAATTCACGGTGGTCTTTGAATTAATACTCCAAGAAATATTTTTTGTTTCACAAAGTTGGACTTGGCGTGAAAGCAAAGAAAATTCCAAAATAGAGTTAGAGGTATTAAAGAGCGCTTGTTTTGATTAACATAAAAAAAAAATTGTAATTTTTCTCTCGACGAATTTATTTAAAACCTTTTAATTTATTGCAATCATAGCAGCATTCAAGATACAAAGATGACATTTCATTCTAAAAATCATTCTACCAATTATGATAGCGTGGCAGTGCAGCAAAAAAAAATGCAGTTTCCCAGAAATTCAATTGATAGTTTTGAATGCATGAATTCAGTATTTGAATAGCTCCTGGCTGTAGATCGACTTCAAATCGCTATCAAGACAAGCTCAAGAACTGTTTTCGAAACCTAAAGGTCTGCTCTCTAAAATAAAAACAGTAAAAAAATTCGATTTTTTTTTATCATGTGTGAACATGATATTATCCTGGTTGTTATCTGAAAATGAGGGCCAAGAAAATAAAACTCCATTTCAAATTTTGACGGAAAATGGTACTTTGGCGCCCCTTAACACATGAAATGTTTTATAAATAACGTTAGTCTTAAGGAATATTCTGGAGAATTTGGCTTATGGTATGGTTTTGTAGCACATTCGTATATCCAATAGCTATAAGTATTCGTAGCGCGATGATCGATTCCTTCTTGAAATTTCACATTTATCACTTTTGGCATTTTTCCGTGCTCATGGAGCTGTAGAGTGCTTCTTATTGTATTTGGAATACTTCATCCTTTCATTTATGCCTAGAATTGTTATATATTCTTTTGGCTATTGAATGTTACAATGTTTCTTGTAAAATTGGGAATATTTTATTCTTCATTTAAGACTACAATTTTTAAAGTTTGATATATTCTTTTTGGCTATTGTATCTGCTAACGTGACATTTATCTTACTTTTAAATATTCTTTTAGAATCGGGAATATTCATTCTTCATTTACGATGACATTTTATCTTACTTTTGAATATTCTTTTTAGAGATTCTTGAACAATTCATTCTTCATGAAGTTCTTGATCTATTCAACATTGCTATATTCATGCGGCTGCTGAATTTGGCCATTCTTGTAGTATTCCAATCCATTGCTTCCTATATGTCGTGCATTATTAAACATTGGCATATTCCTCAGTTTATTCATCGGTTCTCGAATGTTCACACATAAGTAGAAATTTGCCGGGCAGATTTTAGTTTTTTATCTTATATTGAATACATATATTATGATTTTTTTTTGTATTTTTGTTAAATTTTATTTTTTTCAAGAAAATTGAGATTTTAACACAGTGATTGCATTTCAAGCACGTTTAAGAAATCTTACACTAACCGCGCGAATTTATGAAATGCACAGAAAACGGCAAAAGCAAATGCAACATCCATTGCAACTGACAAATGAGATTTAATTCGACAGTCGAAATTCCAAAATGGACTAAAGCAAATAATGACATTGTGTCATCGGAGAACTCTCTCGCGTTACACGAGTATGTCTCGCTCCTCCAACTCCTCAGAAGAACTCGGTTGAATCCTGCTTGTCATTTAATTAAAACACACTTCTGATGACATAGATCTGTGACAAATATTTAATTAGCGGATGACAGTCGTCGCTCATCTTTCCCCTTTCGGGATCCTAAAAATTGCAATAATAATTCTAGTACACTTTTCAATTAATTAAGGTAGCGGTGGACAAAATGATGCGATTCAGGCTGTTCTCGGGTGGATGCCGTTATTCAATTTTTTCATCGTGGACAGCCTTCGGTTCGACTGACAAACCGATTGATTTCTGCAGAGGTTTTTAATTTATGTTATTAATTGATGTTATGGAATTATGTACTATTGCGGCCAAAAAGTTAGACCAATTATTTTTTTTTTTCCAAAATCTCTTTATTTATTCTTCCAAATTTAATCAATTTTTTTATTTCATCGCCTTTGAAGTAATCTCCTCCAGACACAATACACTTATGCCAACGTTTTTTCCAAACCTCAATGCATGCTGTAAAGTCATCGGCAGGGACGGCCTTCAAAGCGTTCACGTTGAATCTCTTCAATCGACTCAAAACGGTGTCCCCGGAATGGTCTTTTGAGTTTAGGGAATACCCAGAAGCCGCACGGTGTGAACACGGTGGTTGTGGAACGATATGGATTTCATTTTTGGCGAAAAAGTCACGAAGAATCAATGCAGTGGGAGATGGTGCATTCAGTGTTTTCGGTAGCAATCGAGATTGGACGCGTTTGAGGCCCAAAATGGAATGGACCGATCCTTTTGAAATTCCAACATCATCAGCAAGGTCTCTCATTGTAAATCGACGGTTTGCATCTCCTGACTTGGTTTAGATACTAAATAAAGGGGATAAGCACAACAACAATGATTTATAAATTCTGGCTACAGCAACATCGAATGCCAGTTTATTATCTACCATCTAAACTCTTATTCGACTCAATGTTCTGCCAGATTAGAGCTTTTATTGCTGGAGCTCTTTTCGCCTGCACGAGGATTTGTTGACGAACTTTATCCTCCCATCATGTTGTATGTGTACAAGAAAAGATGTGATTCCGCTATTTGCTTTCCCTTCCGTTGTCGCTATCCGACTTCTGAAATTTGTTGTGGCCTGCTAGTGACTCATTGTGACAGGTATTGTGTTGTCTGATAGACTGAAACACTTTAATCTCTTTATATGAATTTATTTACAATATCAACAATACTTAAATACATGTGGCACCCTGTGCCTCTTCCACACTATCAAACCTTTGTAATACTTCTTCTTCTTCTTTTATCCCCAAAGTCCAGCAGGGCTAGACTAGGTCCATGAATCCAAATACCCGAAGAAAGTCCAAAACCATCAACGGACTGTCAAGGAGATCCTGACATCTGAGCCCCTAAGATGTGAGATGGTGAAGCCTGCTCAGAGGAGCACTTGGTGCAAGTGTCGAAAGCTCTCAAACCATCCGAGAAAGTCATAGTTCTGAGGTGTCCACTGAGCAAACGGGTGATTGCAGTTTGTCACAATTATGAGCCTGCCTGTCACAATTATGAGCCAAAGTGCAGCCAGGTCAATGGCCCCGATACCACTCGTGCACTGGGGAGTAGACCAAATTGTTTTTCCATTTAACTTAGCTTGTGCTTTGTAATACTTAAAACCGTAAACATATCACATACGGTCCCTGCCGTGTTATCTATTCAGACGCTCCTAGCGTTCTGCCTCGTCGTCTCAAAAATCTCACCGCATGTACATAATAGTTTACACAGTTATGGTACCAGTTACTGGTCACAGTGGCGACCTCTCGCGACCATCTAATTAGGGTTAAACCTTACACTTCTGATTTCGCAATCTCAACGACCAGCAATGCAACATTTCTGTACGTACAATGAGTATGAAACAAGTAATATATATAAAAAAAAATAAAGTCAATTCCTACTTTTTTTCTTCACTCTATTGCAGAAAGTCCTTTATAAATTAATTTTCAATTTATTTTTAAGTTTATCTGGCGCCATCTATCGGTAGATATATGCAACTTAATTTGAAAAAAATATAATTAATTAATTGAATTTAATGAATAAATTAATATTTGAAAAAACTGTATTCACATCCAGTGTCCTCCACTACAAGTTTAATGAAAAAAATGTATTTGAACTGCAGTGGATGAATAAAAAGTATTTTATGCACGACTGAAAATGCGAGCAAGATATATAAAGGGAGAGTGTGAGCTAATAGAAGGAATTTAATAAACTTTATACCGATGAACAATGTTCCTCATTGAGTCACTGTTGGTGACAAATGACGGTCACGGCAAATTTATTTGATTGTTTATTCGAGTGCAAAGGGTTAATAAAACCACTTTATAATCAGAGGTGGTGAAACGACACTAACCTTTTTAAAGGACTTCAAAAGTCGATGTAAAAAGTCTACTCATGATAATTTTTTAAACAGAATTTTTATTTTTCCAAAATTCTTGGAATTATTATTACAATAAAATGTTAAGGCAATACTATTCACGGAATTATTATTAATATTAAATGTTAGGGCAATACTATTTTTGGAATTATTGTTAACATTAAATGTTAGGGCAATGCTATTCTTGGAATTATTGTTAACATTAAATGTTAGGGCAATGCTATTCTCTGAATTATTAAAATTAAATGTTAGGGGCAATACTATTCTTGGAATTATTATTATAATTAAATGTTAAGGCAATACTATTCATGGAATTATTATTAACATTAAATGTTAGGCAATGTTATTTTTGAATTATTGTTAACATTAAATGTTAGGGCAATGCTATTCTCTGAATTATTAAAATTAAATGTTAGGGCAATACTATTCTTGAATTATTATTATAATTAAATGTTAAGGCAATACTATTCATGGAATTATTATTAACATTAAATGTTAGGGCAATGTTATTTTTGGAATTATTGTTAACATTAAATGTTAGGGCAATGCTATTCTCTGAATTATTAAAATTAAATGTTAGGGCAATACTATTCTTGGAATTATTATTATAATTAAATGTTAAGGCAATACTATTCATGGAATTATTATTAACATTAAATGTTAGGGCAATGTTATTTTTGGAATTATTGTTAACATTAAATGTTAGGGCAATGCTATTCTCTGAATTATTAAAATTAAATGTTAGGCAATACTATTCTTGAATTATTATTATAATTAAATGTTAAGGCAATACTATTCATGGAATTATTATTAACATTAAATGTTAGGGCAATGTTATTTTTGAATTATTGTTAACATTAAATGTTAGGGCAATGCTATTCTCTGAATTATTAAAATTAAATGTTATCGCAATACTATTCTTGGAATTATTGTTAACATTAAATGTAAGAGCAATGCTATTCTCTGAATTAATAAAATTAAATGTTAGGGAAATACTATTTTTTGGAATTATTATTATAATTAAATGTTAAGGCAATACTATTCATGGAATTATTATTCACATTAAATGTTAGGGCAATGTTATTCTTGGAATTATTGTTAACATTAAATGTTAGGGCAATGCTATTCTCTGAATTATTAAAATTAAATTTTAGAGCAATACTATTCTTATAATTATTATTAAAATTAAATGTCAGGTCGATACAATTCTTGAAATTATCATTAGAATTAAATGTCAGGGCAATGCTATTCTTGGAATTATCATTAAAATTAAATGCTAGGTCAACACTATTCTTGGAATTATTATTGAAATTAAATGTTAGAGCGATGCTATTCTTGTTTCTATTAATATAATTAAATGTTAGGGCAATAGGCTATTCTTGGAATTATTATTATAATTAAATTGTAGGGCAATAGGCTATTCTTGGAATTATTATTCTAATTAAATTGTAGGGCAATAGGCTATTCTTGGAGATATTATTATAATTAAATGTTAGGGCAATGGGCTATTCTTGGAATTATGATTATAATTAAATTGTAGGCAATAGACTATTCTTGGAGATATTATTATAATTAAATGTTAGGGCAATGGGCTATTCTTGGAATTATTATTATAATTAAATTGTAGGCAATAGACTATTCTTGGAGATATTATTATAATTAAATGTTAGGGCAATGTTATTTTTGGAATTATTGTTAACATTAAATGTTAGGGCAATGCTATTCTCTGAATTATTAAAATTAATTGTTAGGGCAATACTATTCTTGAATTATTATTATAATTAAATGTTAAGGCAATACTATTCATGGAATTATTATTAACATTAAATGTTAGGGCAATGTTATTTTTGGAATTATTGTTAACATTAAATGTTAGGGCAATGCTATTCTCTGAATTATTAAAATTAAATGTTAGGCAATACTATTCTTGGAATTATTATTATAATTAAATGTTAAGGCAATACTATTCATGGAATTATTATTAACATTAAATGTTAGGGCAATGTTATTTTTGGAATTATTGTTAACATTAAATGTTAGGGCAATGCTATTCTCTGAATTATTAAAATTAAATGTTAGGGCAATACTATTCTTGAATTATTATTATAATTAAATGTTAAGGCAATACTATTCATGGAATTATTATTAACATTAAATGTTAGGGCAATGTTATTTTTGGAATTATTGTTAACATTAAATGTTAGGGCAATGCTATTCTCTGAATTAGTAAATTAAATGTTAGGGCAATACTATTCTTGGAATTATTGTTAACATTAAATGTAAGGGCAATGCTATTCTCTGAATTAATAAAATTAAATGTTAGGAAATACTATTTTTTGGAATTATTATTATAATTAAATGTTAAGGCAATACTATTCATGGAATTATTATTAACATTAAATGTTAGGGCAATGTTATTCTTGGAATTATTGTTAACATTAAATGTTAGGGCAATGCTATTCTCTGAATTATTAAAATTAAATTTTAGAGCAATACTATTCTTATAATTATTATTAAAATTAAATGTCAGGTCGATACAATTCTTGAAATTATCATTAGAATTAAATGTCAGGGCAATGCTATTCTTGGAATTATCATTAAAATTAAATGCTAGGTCAACGCTATTCTTGGAATTATTATTGAAATTAAATGTTAGAGCGATGCTATTCTTGTTTCTATTAATATAATTAAATGTTAGGGCAATAGGCTATTCTTGGAATTATTATTATAATTAAATTTTAAGGCAATAGGCTATTCTTGGAGTTATTATTATAATTAAATTGTAGGGCAATAGGCTATTCTTGGAGATATTACTATAATTAAATGTTAGGGCAATGGGCTATTCTTGGAATTATTATTCTAATTAAATTGTAGGGCAATAGGCTATTCTTGGAGATATTATTATAATTAAATGTTAGGGCAATGGGCTATTCTTGGAATTATTATTATAATTAAATTGTAGGCAATAGACTATTCTTGGAGATATTATTATAATTAAATGTTAGGGCAATGGGCTATTCTTGGAATTATTATTATAATTAAATTGTAGGCAATAGACTATTCTTGGAGATATTATTATAATTAAATGTTAGGGCAATGGGCTATTCTTGGAATTATTATTATAATTAAATTGTAGGGCAATAGGCTATTCTTGGAGATATTATTATAATTAAATGTTAGGGCAATAGGCTATTCTTGGCGTTATTATTATAATTAAATGTTAGGGCAATACTATTCTTGGAATTATTATTATAATTAAATGTTAGGCCAATAGGCTATTCTTGGAATTATATTAAAATTAAATGTTAGGACAACAAAGGGCAGGGATAACGTTTTGCAGTGGATTCCAGGCCAGTGTGAGATCTCGGGTAAAGAGAAGACTGATTCTCTTGCCAAAAAGGGAACAACAATCACCCAAACCTTTTGTAAAGACCTCTTTTCACTCGAGGAAACTGATGATCCGGGACTTTTTCCGGAACACTCTATCTAAACTCATCTAAAACCTGGTTTTTACTTAATTCTAAACATCCCTGGTCAGCCCAGGTTTAAAGCTGTTGCCCTTTTCAGACTCCTGACGGGCCATGATGGCCATCTTTCCGAATGAAAATATTTACAAGCCCAAAAGGCATGATCTGCAATCTAGGAGAGGACATGGATTCATCTCACCGGTGTATGGTCGTTACTGCGCAGGAAAGACGGCTTTTTTAAGCACCTTATGGAAGATGAATGTCACTGTTGTAAACGCGTGGGGTGCTCGATATCAATCGTTATAATTTTTCACTAGTTTCATTCCGAAATGCAGAGTTAGTTCAAAAATGTCATACAAAGCACCCCACGCTTTTAGAACAGTGAACAGTAAAATTTATTTTTTACTTTTTAGTTTGATTAACTCTAAAAGAGTGTTTTTAAACTATAATATTTAAATGATGTGCCGGTACGGAGGACTGGAACTATAGTTCTTACAATAAATTAATTGTGAGTAAAACAAAGGCTAAATGCGAGTAGGTCGAGCCAGCCAAGATTCGAACAGGGAATAATGCTTAAAATCATTTAGCACTAAGCAGAATATTGCGCAATATTGTACGAAGTTCAATACACTTTTCCTTATAAAACTATTCTAAACAAGTAATATAAAAAAAAAAAATTTAAAGTCAATTCCTACTTTTTTTTCCACTGTATTGCAGAATTTCCTTTATAATTAATTTTCATTCATTTTTGTTAAGTTTATTTGGCGCCATCTATTGGTAGATACATGCAACTTAAATCTAAAAAACTAAAATTAATGAATTAAATTCAATTACGGAATGAATATTTGACAAAAACTGCATTCACATCCAGTGTCATCCACTACAAGTTAAAAAATTGTATTTGAACTTGAGTGGATGAATAAAAAGTAGTTTATGAACGATTGAAAATTTGAACAAGATATATATATATAGGGAAAGTGTGAGCTAATAGAAGGAATTAAAAAATATATTTAACGGAAAATACAGCCACTCCAAGCTAAGTCAGTTAAAGTAAATAAGCCGGTATCTGTACAATATATCCTCGAGGTTTGCGGTAAGTGAATGAAATACTTTTATTCCGCTATTTGCCCAAACCGCATTTTTATCCTTTTTCGAACAGATCAAATACTCGTTCCATTCGCTGGCGGAAAGCTACCTGAGACGAAATAAAAATATTGAAGCCCTCTGTTTTATTGAGGAGGATCTGGCAACGCGAAGCATTTCTAATGCTAAGTAAACGGCGGAGCACCATTTCTGAAAACGATTTTCCATCCGACAAAAATTTTCTGAAGAAATATTCTTTAGCGGTTACAGGCTACTGAATTTTTTTTTTTATTAGAATGTAAATTATTATTTTGTGATAATTTATTTTTGTTTGGAAAAATAGAAGCCCCTGAGTGTATTACAAAGAACACTAAAAATAAATAATTGTTAGCTTTAATTCAATTCCTACTAATAGTTCACACTCTCCCTATATATATCTTGTTCAAATTTTCAATCGTTCACAAAATACTTTTCAATTCATCCCCTCCAGTTCAAATATATTTTTCATTTTAAACTCGTAATGGATCACACTGGATGTGAATACAGTTTTTCAAATATTGTTTCAGTAATTAAATTTAATTCATTAATTTTAGTTTTTTTTTTTAGATTTAAGTTGTATATATCTACCAATAGATGGCACCAGATAACTTAAAAAAAAATGAATAAAAATTATTTATAAAGGACTTTCTGCAATAGAGGAGAAAAAAAGTAGGAATTGACTTTTAAAAAAAAAAAAAAATTATATTACTTGTTTCCTCGTGATTTCCGCAAGGATGAATAGCACGAAGTTATTATTGGAAGGCTGAAGTAACAAAACTTTTAAATACTAATTACAATACTTATATTGAGTATAAGCCGGGGATGTTTAAAATTTTTGTTAAAACAAGTTAAACCATGGATTATTCACTCATCTCGTGAAAAACGTAGGTACTTTCCCAACAGTCCAGGCGTAAGCGATACGTGGCCAAATATCGTTAAACATGGCCCGTTTTTACTTCTTTTGGCTTGTATAACATCAGTTGTGAAACAAAATAGTCTTTTAAAGTTGAGTTTATGAGTTGAATAAACTCAAGTTAAACTTAATTTTAAAGTTGAGTTTATTGAATTGTTTTGTTTTAGGAATTGTTTATATTGCTGGTTTTTGTAAATCGCTAAAACGAAAAATCCAATGTTGTAAAAGTTGCGACCGATTAACAGAAAAGTATTAAATTGTACATATTAACAGAAATGTACACAAAACTAAAATAATAACAGACTACCTCAAACAATGAGCATATAAAAATAACAATGAAAAATGAAGATTACTGTCATCTTTCTATTTACTTTTGTGTTATTTGCTAGCAGCCTTTATGCAAAAAGAAAATAAAAGTTTTATAGTGGGTCTCATAGCAACGTGTTTGAACGTTATAGAAAATTTTTCATTTCTGCTTCTATGCGGGCTTTTAACTTTGTTTAATTTCTTTTTAATAAATAATTACAAATTAAACAACATTACAAATTTATGCAATTGTCGATAAAAAATTATAATACAGTAATTTAATTTAAATAATAATCTTAATTTTGGACAATATGTCGACACCATAGCGAAGATACACCCCACAAGAACATTTACACACACATATACATAGACACACACACGCACACGCATACATATGCACACACACATTCACACACTCATACACGAAATCACATGACCGATACTAGCTCTCCTAATTGAATAACACGTAACAAAAAAATAAGTTATAGTTTAAAAACTAAAAAACACGCTTTTAGAGTTAATCAAACTAAAAAGTAAAAAATAAATTATAGTTTAAAAAACTAAAAAACACGCTTTTAGAGTTAATGAAACGAAAAAGTAAAAAATAAATTACAGTTTAAAAAAACTAAAAACATGCTTTTAGAGTTAATCAAACTAAAAGTAAAAAATAAATTATAGTTTTTAAAAACTATAAAACACGCTTTTAGAATTAATCAAACTAAAAGTAAAAAAAGGAATTGTTAACATCAGAATAAAAGGACTGACGAGAAAATGAATGTCACTGTTCTAAAAGCGCGGGGTGCTTTGTATGACATTTTTTAACTAACTCTGCATTTCGAAATGAAACGAGTGAAAAATTATAACGATTGATATGGAGCACCCACGCTTTTAGAACAGTGACATTCATTTTCTCGTCAGTCATTTTATTCTTATGTTAACAATTATTTTTTACTTTTTAGTTTGATTAACTCTAAAAGCGTGTTTTTTTTAAACTATAGTATTTAAATGAGGTCCCGGTACGGAGGACTGGAACTATAGTTCTTACAGTAATTTAATTGCAAGTAAAACAAAGTCTAAATGCGAATAGGTCAAGCCAGTCAAGATTCTAACAGGGAATCTCCTGATCCGTAGTCCGTTGTGCCACTGTCCCACGTAGGTTTGAATGTCTTAGGTACTTTCATTCTACACGGGTTAAATTGCTCTTCATGAGCTAAAATAAAATCACTCATCCTGGCGATCCTAATCATGATGAGATAATAAATTTATGAAAATATTTTAGTGTCCTTGATAAGTCTACAACGTTTCAATGAAATCGGATCGCTTAAAGTAGGGCAAAATCGAGCCCAGAGAGTCAGTTACAAACAAACAAACAAACATACAGGTGAAACTAATAAAAGCGTATTAAAAAACAAAAACAAGATTATGGAACATAATTCACAACAGTGAAGCATATTAAACATAACAGTTAACAGTGTAATGGTAAATTAGTATCTGGGAATTTCGGAAAATGCACTTTTAAAAATTAAAAATTTACATTTTTTTTTTATTTTGAAATTTTAAAGTTTTCTTTTAAACATTCATTTTTAAAGAAAAGCCGTACTAAATTCTAAATACCGAAATCTATTTTTATTTCGGGAAATTTGTTATACGACTGTAATTTATTTGGTTCACTATAATCTATCTAACTTCCCAAATATCTAATTAGAACGCTAATATCTTTTTTTAAAATTATTTTCTGTTTTATTTAGAAAGTTGATTTCAGTTTAAAACTGGGGAATATCAAACTCATTTTTTTTACACTCATGTCCATAAATTAAGGATAATTCAGAATCCCACAGAAATTGAACTCTAAAATAAAAATTTCACCTGTAGAATTATCACACACATCTTGAAGAAGAATATGCAAATTACAGGAAACCACCAGAGGGCGCGGATAGTACGCCACAATGACGAGAGTGTAAGAGAGGGGTATATAAGGAATGGTGGCAAAGAAGTAAAATTGTTCACAAGCGCTTTAAATGCCTTTCAGTGTAATAACCGCATAGTTATAGCACAAAGGAAGCATTTGGATGATTTTTAAGTGGTAGAATTATCGGAATGTGGAAGGGCTGGAATGTGACTGGAATGTGGAAGTACCCAGCTGGAAGAATCCGAAGAACTTGAATCGCCCAGAGTGTCATCTCCAGGCTTTGGCAACGATTCCAAGATGATAGTAATGTGAGTAGATGTTACAGCACAGGTCGCTCCCCGAGTTACAACGCCGAATGAGGACCGGTATTTAGCAGTTACTGCCAAAAGAAACAGACAGAGCACAGCATCAGACCTGTCTCGTCAGCTCTCTTCAGCTGCCGGTACGACAGTTTCAAGACAGACAGTGTACAGATGCTTAGGGCACATTGGTTTATATGTTCGTAGGCCTGCCAGATGTGTTCCACTTACCGCAACTCACTGTCGCTTGCGATTAACCTGGAGTAGAGAGCTTGCATTGTGGACACCGCAACAGTGGTCTTGTGTGATGTTTTCCGACGAGTCCAGGTTTAGTTTTCAGTCTGATTCTCGCCGGACTTTCATATGGAGAGCGCCAGGTACCCTTTACCACCAAGAGAACACCATTGAACGACACCGTTACGGTGGTGCAGGATGGCTCGTTGGAGGAGGAATTATTCTTGGTTCCAGAACTGACCTGCATGTTCAGAGTGTAACAATGACAGGCCATATCTATCGGGATGTCATTCTGGAACAACATGTACGTTTGTTTCGGGGCGCCATGGGTGCTGAATTTCTGTTTATGGATGACAACGCCCGTCCTCACCGTGCAAACATTGTAGACGAATGCCTTCAATTGCAGGATATCACCCGTATGGAATGGCCAGCATACTCACCGGACTTGAATCCAATAGAGCATGTGTGGGATATTCTTGGCCGACGAATTGCAGCCCGGGAATCCCCTCCCACCTGTCAACCGGAACTTCGGAGGGCATTGCTTGATGAGTGGTGTAATATTCCCGAAGATCAGATAGATAACTTGATACTCAGCATGCCTAGGCGTTGTAAGGCCTGTGTTGCATCGTCCGGAGACATACTCCATATTAACCATCATACTAACCATGTTATACTGTTTTTTGTAAATAGGTTCTTTTTGAAATTTGCTCCAGGGAGTAAAAATTGCAATTTTTATTAATTATATCAAACATATAGCATCTTTTTTGCTCTTTACATTTTGTTTAATAAATAGACTTTACAAATAAGTCAAATTTGTTTTGCTTCTGTCTCTTTCTTTGCCTGAACTTCATTATCCTTAATTTATGGACATGAGTGTAAATAACATAGCTGTATTTTTAAACTGCACTTCATTAAAATATATCAAAAACATTTATTAAAAATGTATTACATTTTCTGTTGTATATATTTAGTTTAAATTTGATAGAAATATTTAATTTGATAGAATAACTACTAAATTTGATAGAAATATTTAATTTTAGAATAACTAATAAATTTGATAGAAATATTTAATTTGATAGAATAACTAATAAATTTGATAGAATATTTGATATTTTGCTTGAAATTGGATAGAATTCTAAAGTACATCTAAAAAGTACTTTCATTGGACTAATTGAGTAATTTAATGTCATTATTTGAAAGTTCGCAAAAAAAAAAAAATTATTTATTATAAATGAAACCCAAACCACAGAATTAATTTGACAATAATAATGAAATAAAAATTAATTACTATAATTTGCACAAATTTTTCCAAATTTTAGAAAAAATAAACCATTTTTTAAAAAAAAATTCTATATTAGAAATTTTTTTTTTTTTAAATTGCTGAATTTAAATTTCATTTCTATAAACCATTAGTTCAATGCATCATGTGATGTTTGTGTAATTTAGTAGTTAATATAATATTTTTTTGATAAATAATTTCCTTTTATTTCAATTGCCATGGCATCAAATTATTTTAGATAATTTCCATCATTATAGACAAAACAAATAAAATGATGTTAGTAAATAATGTATAAATATTAATTTAATGATTCTATTTTTATGACATAACAATAGAAAGTAGCCATTTAAATAAAATAACAACAATGTTTGCACAAATTAACCTATAAAATAAAGGGCTTCAACAACATACTATTAAAATGAAACACCGAAAATAGCAATAACTCAATAACAAAAAAATATTTTTTACCGCATTTATACATTTTTTTTCGGTTTTGCAAAAACAACAGGAACAACTACTATGTATTAAATGCACTGTTATTGCAAACTTATTTTAATTAAGATATAGGAATAGCTTTTAAGGACAGAAGAATTGATATGTTTATCTTAGGTTATTCTACGAATGAGAGACTTTAAATTATCTTTCTCTATTCAAAACCCATTAAAATAATGTTCATTTTACTGAAACAATATTAGATTTCACTATCTAAAATAAAAATATTATTAGCTCTTTGGCATATATCTTTGCAATTTTTTATAACCTTGCAATTAAGTCGTGTAGTTTTCATTTGCATCAGCAAAAAAAATGAATTGCTTGCATATAAATGTCGACTTTTTTTAATTGGATGTCCCCATTCGAAAGTCTCGTTTTTGAAAAATGAATAATTTTTTTTTGATATTTACTTTTAATTAAACTTGCAGGGATACTAATTAAACGTACCTGTTATTTACACGAAAAAAAAAAAATACTATAAAAGAGCATCAAGATGCAAAACTAATTTATATGATAATTTGATATGATTCTGTTTGTAATGCTGATACGGCCTGGAATTAAAACTAAATATTTTGTGAATTTTATTAAAACTAATATTTTACGACATGAATTATTACACGACACCTAATTTTTACGGAATTGAAACTAATATTTTACGACATGTAAAGTCAGTAATTATTAGGTTAAAGTCAATATTTAAGGAATGAAATGATTGTCAAAATAAAACTCTTGCAGAAAATTTTGAGTATTCTTAAAGATCAATGCTTTGAGATTTTTAATTAAAATTAAATTAATGATTTTTTTTATCATGTGAGTATTATAGATTCGTCAATTATTCACAAGTATTTTAATAAAACATCCTTTTTCATTTTGCTTTTTATTTATCAGTTTCATGGATACAAGTGGCGATAATTGACAGTAGACTCATGTTTGGTTTGGGTTGTCGCTCTACTGTCATGTGTACACGAGGGCTAAACAGACCAGGACCTACAGTTTAAAGAGGATTACGAACCCCTCGCAAACATCTATGCCACCGCCAGGATTCAAATCTGAAGCCTGTGGTAATCTGACACAGGAATCGGTAGCGTTTGGGTCGGAATACAAGCATTTTTATATATTTCTTTATCATTGCAAATCAATATTTTAGTAGTTTTCAAACGCCTGCTTATTGTTATTATTATTATTATTATTACTTGCTAAACTTGCTAAGAAAGTATAGGAATTCTTTCCCTTCATTTCAGGTGTAAATAGGATATTTTGATGTAATGTTACATTTAAAAATCTACAAACTAGTTTTTTGAAAAAGATGTTATTTGAAATATTGATAATTTATGGAGCACACTATACTACTGTGTTAAAAAAGTAAGACCCATTTTCAATTATGGAATTATGGAATTTAAATTTTTTTTTCTTTCTTAAGTTTCTGGCACTGTACTTGACATCTGTGTGAAATATCACGTCAAAATATTCATGAGTGTTTGAGTTATGCTTGGCTTTGTGAGACTCTTAAACGGTTTCAGGCGATTTTTAAATTGTCTGAATTCGTTGAGCAAAGAACTTGCATTCAATTTTGTTTGCGGAAACGTATAGAATGTTGCAGAAGGCGTTCCGTGAGCATTTTCATATCATAAAGCAATGTTTACAAGTGGTATAAACTGTTCAAAGAAAGCAGAGAACGCGTTGAAGACGAAGAGCTCTCTGGTCGACCATAAACCTTAACCGACGAAGCTCACGTCCAAAAATTAAAGTTTGGGTGCTTTCAAACCTTCGATTTCACTATTGGTTGACGATGTTGGAATTTCAAAAGGAAAAATTTCCATTTTAAAAGATGTTTTGGGCCTCAAATGCGTCAAATCTTGATTGCTACTGAAAACACTGAATGCGCCAGCTCACACTGCATTGATTCTTCCTGACATTTTCGCCAAAAATGAAACCCATATCGTTCCCCAACCACCATATTCCCACCGTACGACTTCTGGCTCTTCCCTAAACTCAAAAGACCACTACGGAGATACTGTTTTGAGTCGATTGAAGAGATTGAACGTGAATCGGCGAGCGCTTTGAAGGCCATCCCTGCCGATGACTTTTTAGCATGCATTGAGGATTGGAAAAAGGTTGGCATAAGTGCATTGTGTCCGGACTTTGAAGGCGATGAAATAAATTTGGAAGAATAAATAAAAAGTTTTTGTAAAAAAAAATAATTGGTTTTATTTTTTTGGCACAGTAGAATGCATAAAATTTTAATTGGCGAAACACATCAAAGTGTTTTATTTTAATAATATTTTTAATGTTAATTGAATTGATTTAAAAGTCCAATAAACAGATAAGTTTCTCTTTTGGCTAATTCATCTTTTTTTTTTTACCCTAAAGAAAAAAAGGGATCTAAATTAATTGAATTTAATCAAATATTACTTTACCCCGATAATGAACATTGAACAATAAATGCTCTTTCCTTAATTATGAAAATGAGTTTTAAAAGTTATTTTAAACACGCTCCCGATATTTAAAATAAATAAATCCTATTTTTTATTGGAATTCCGTAAAATCAATAGAGTAAATCGTAAATCGAGCCTAATTCAGTGTAGTTCTAAATTGATTACAGTAAGAAATAATTAGTTGAAATGATTGCAGTAAAATGTTTATTCCATGATAACCCCAATTAAGGATTTGGAATAATAATAAAGTGCAATTGGGCTTTAATTTAAGATAGTTAATGAGGCTTTCCAAATCTCTCTGAATAAATCATAGACATCTTTTTAACTTTTTGATTGAAAATCTTCTATTTGGATTCCGTTATGTGTGTTGAGGAAGTATTTGAGTATGGAAGGAAATTTGTTCACTTGATCAGTTAAATATAAATCCTTTTATTTTAATAAAAACAATTTCCAGTCAATCTTAGAATGAAAAAAAAAAAAAAAAATTATAAACTTACATTTTTTTAGATCTAATATCTATCAGAATAAAGCTCTCAAAATAAGCAGAAAAGAAAATATGACATTAAGTTAAATGCCAAAAACCGATAAGACATAATTATGTTTGATGTCCTCCACCGCTTAAAGGAGGATATTTAGCAGATCCAGCGTTCATCAGACTGTAATGCACTCTCATTTTGACTCCACAGTTTTCAACGAACGGCGTACCGTTTAAGACCGTTTTTTTTATAAATCAGTCTTTTTTTTTCAAAACACCCTGACTTAAAATGTTTCGGTTCTCCACAACTCAATATTTTATCTAATAAGTAATATATATAAAAAAATTTTATGTCAATTCCTACTTTTGTTTCACTCTCTTGCCCTTTATAAATAATTTTCATTCAGTTTTTAAGTTTATTTGGCGCCATCTATTGGTAGATAGATGCAACTTAAATATAAAAAAATAAAATGAATCAATTAAATTTAATTACTGAATTAATATTTGAAAACACTGTATTCACATCCAATGTTATCCACTACAAGTTCAAAAAAATGTATTTGAACGTGAGAGGATGAATAAAAAATATTTTATGCACAATTGAAAATGTGAACAAGATATATATAGGGAGAATATGAACTAATAGAAGGAATTGAATAAAGTGATTAAAACGTTTAAAGAATTGTATCGAATGACTTTAGTATGAAATTAATTATAAATAAAATCGGACAAGGTTTAATGTCATTTTTTAAAAATGCCATTCCTTCTGTCCATTGATTTTGCCCCATGTTATTTTAGAGAAAAGAATATCACCTTTCATTCTTGGAATGATAGAATGGTTTTTTTATGTGTGTGAAACGAACTGCTCGCAGTCTTTCTGTCAGTCACGGTTTCAGTTGTCATCGCCGTTCAAGACTTGGAACAGATTTCGGTGGAGGCGGATACACTGGGGAGAGCAGATTACCCTGGGGACTGCAGGAGATCTTCACTTTCGTCAACGATCTAGTAAAAGATAGAAAGCAGTTCCTTTTTTCTCATTCCTCCAACTGTTTGAAGAAGGTAGCTTCCTTCTGAATAACCATGCATTGTGAACTTGTACCAGAATAAATTCGCAGACGAGCTTTTATCTTTGTACCGCTGTGTCCAAAAAGTAAGACCCTAATTAAATTTAAAATTCCCGGGGCCCCTAATTCCCATCTGCGTGAAATTCGACGTCAAAATATTCATGAGTGTTTGAGTGACGCTTGGCTTTGTGAGACGCTAAAACGGATTCCGGCGATTTTTGAAATGCCTGAATGAATTGAGCAAAGAACTTACATTCAATTTTGCTTGCGGAAACGTGTAGAATGGTGCAGAAGGTATTCGGTGAGCATTCCTATATCGGAAAGGAATGTTTAGAAGTGGTATACACAGTTCAAAGAAGGCAGAGAACGGGTTGATGACGAAGAGCCCTCTGGTCGACCCTCCACTTCAACCAACGAAAGCTCACGTCCAAAATATTAAAGATTGTGTGCTTGCAAACCATCGATTTACAATTAAAGACCTTGTAGGTGATGTTGGAATTTCAAAAGGATCGGCCCATTCCATTTTGGGCCACATACGCGTCAAATCTCGATGGGTACCGAAAACACTGAATGCTCCAGCTCTCACTGCATTGATTCTTCGTGACCTTTTCGCCAAAAATGAAACTCATATCGTTCCACAACCAACGTATTCCCACCGTGCTACTTCTGGCTGTTCCCTAAACTTAAAAGACCACTCCGGGGACACCGTCCTGAGCCGATTTGAAGAGATTCAACGTGAATCGGCAAGCGCTTTGAAGGCCATTCTTGCCGATGCCTTTTCAGCATGCATTGAGGATAGGAAAAAACGTTGGCACAAGTGCATTGTGATTACTTTGAAGGAAGGTGATGAAATAAATTTGGAAAAATAAATAAAGAATTTTTGAAAAAAAAAAAAAAATTTGTCTTACTTTTTGGGCACAGTAGTAATTCTTTATTTGAGTTAAATTGAATGGCAATGTAGTAGAGTAAACAACGATCATATTTTATATTCATATGTAATGTTTTCTACAAATTGAAATCTTATGATGATTTATTTAGATTTTTAAGTCCTTAAATATATTTTTAGTGATTTATTTTTTTTACAGCCAACGGTCATATCATGCTGAATATACCGGTTCTCGTTAGATCACCGAAGTCAAGCATCATTGGGCGCGATCAGTATTTGGGTGGGTGACCATCTGGGAACACCGCGTTCCTTTGGCATTCACACATTTGGGACTTGAATGGCCGAGTGTCTAGCGCTCTGGCGCTAGGTGCCACAGGTTTCGGGTTCGAATCCCGGCGGTGCCATGGATGTTTGTAGTGGTTCGGAATTCACTTTAAGCCGTAGGTCCCGGTCACCTATGACTGTAAGAGCGTCACGGAACCAAAGTCAGACTTCTACCTACGGGTGTTCCATCACAACAGAAGCTGCTTCCTTCCCCTTCAATCATTAGTACGTATGGGCTAGTGGGCTTGGCCGGCCAAGTGGGATAAGAAACAACAACAACAAACAAATAAATACCAAAGTAGTTAGATGAAACATTTACGCAAATGAAAATTCATCCAATTTAATTTCCTGCCTCTTTGCCCTACTCGGACCTTTTTCAGGTTTAGTTTTGTTCATTTCTCTACGGTCATTTTGTGCACACGAGGGCTAAGCAAACCGGGACCAACATGTTTAAAATGGATTCTGAACCCACTACAAACATACATGGCAGCGCCGGGACTCGAACCCGAAATCTGTGATACCGAGTGCCAGAGACACCTTTTTGAGGATTACCAGTTACTTGAGGATACTTTGTTACTGCCCTATCCTCAGGATATTTTGAAATAATAATAGTGTCCAGTCATTTCACCCTATCTCAAAGACAGGGCCGGAGTTTCCTATAGGCTAACTGGGCTTAAGCCTAGGGCCTCAAGATCAAGAGGGGCCTGCATTCAAATTGTTAACAAAATTAGAATGACACTGTTCTAAAACACTTAAACACTGAATCAAAAAATAAGGAGAAATTCTACACGCATGAATGATAAACGAACATAATAAGTAATTTTGAAACTTAAAAATGGGAGGTGAAATAAGCTGAATAGCCTAGGGCCTCTTTTTCATCTGAATCCGGCACTGCTCAAAGAACTTTGTTTTTGTCGTCTTCTCAAGACATGACATTGCTCATCCCAGACAATGCTTTCACTGCTTGTGAAGGCTTTATTTTGGGGGGGACTTACCTGTAAAGTTTTTGTCGTTAACAAAGATTTCGTCTTGAGCGAATCGTTTTCCAAATAGAACATTTATTAGATTGAACTTATTCCTAAGCGGACAAATATGTCAGACAGTAGTGTTTTTCAAAAATTAGGGATTAAGTTGTTTGTTGTTGTTTCTTATCCCACTTGGCAGTTGTGAGGGAGCACCCGTAGGTAGAAGTCTGACTTTGGCTCCGTGACGCTCTTACAGTCATAGGAGATGACCTACGGCTTAAAGTGGATTCCGAACCACTACAAACATTCGGGTGAAACCTGTGGTAAGCGCCAGAGAGAGACTCGGCCAATCAGGTCCCAAATGAATGCCAACGGCACGTGGGTTCCCAGGTGGCCGTACTTGATGCTGACTTCGGTTTTATTTATATATCATTAGTATTATTCTTATATATTTCAATCACCTGCGTGTGATCTCTTCCTGTATATAATTGTAATTGTTCTTATTAATAAAGTTTAAATGAGATTATGCACTCATAATTGGTAACTTGCGTCTTGTTCCAATGGTAGTTAACTTACGGGTACCATGCTGCGTATGCCGGTTCTTAATCCGTTTTCAAGTCATTTTATTATGCTCACGTTATCTCTATAATATTTGCTACATCATTTCACCTTAGTACCTGAGGTTATAAGCCTTTAAGGCATTGGTGCCTCATTCTTCACCCCCGACTGACTTGACTTTTATCCCATCCGTTTTGAATCTTTGTACTTCATTATTACTATTGTTATTCCATTCTCTCACTAGTTTGCATCCCCGCTAATTTATCTTATTTATTAGTAATTGGGGCTAAAACCTTTTGGAAATGGACCCCCCTGCGCCCCTCGAATGACTTGACTTCGGTGATCTAACGAGAACCGGTATATTCAGCATGGTATGGCCATTGGCTAAAGATTAAATTCAAGCGAAATAAATGTCATTCTTACCCAATTTTAAGCAAGCAAGTAAAATAAATGTCACCGAGATGTTAGTTCCTTTGCAAGGAAAAATTTATCAACTTTGTTGTCATGAAATCGTAAACGGCTTCTCGTTTTCTGTCCAATGGCTCTCAACCCAGACGGACCATTGGCGAAGCAAGTTTCATCTGCGTGGTACTATATTCATCAAAGTGTGCCGAATACAGCTGTACTTTTACTGTATCACAGAAGCCACGAACGAAAAATGGATACCTGGCATATTTTCATGATTTTTGCAAGTTATAGATATCGATTGGTGCTCTAATTTGTTGAAAGTTATCCTCAAGAGAGCCATCGTCATGCATCATAGGTTTGGTTTGGTTTGTCTCTCTACGCGCATCTTGTGCCCACTTTAGGTTAAACAGACCGGGACCTACAGTTTAAAGTGGATTCCGAACCACTACACATATCCATGGCACCGTCGGGACTCGAACCCGAAACCTGTGGTACCATTCGCCAGAGCGCTAGTCACTCCGCCATTCAGGCCCCATGCATCATAGGCATTAGAAGAATTCGTTGTAGATTCTACAGAGTTATTCTTTCCATCTGTACTGAGAACGGTACTTCCAAACATTTATTTATCGATCCAGAATCTTGTTCTGGCGATGGAAAGCGCTTCGTGTGAGTCCGAGCAATGGGAGTCAGGTTCGAAAATTGGCAGCTCGTTGAGAAGGGTTGTCCTGCAACTTCTCGATCTATAACGGTTTCTAGAAGAGGGACACTTTCAGGTTCATGGAAGCAGTTTAAATTTCATTTACAAGCATTATTTTTATATGTTTAACTCTATTTACAATGAAATTAAAATTAAAGATATAAATTAGATACACAAGTGCAGTTCACTCCGAGGTCAGAGATTTTCAGAGTTCTCTAGTTTACGACGAATCTAGCCCGACCAGTCTGCGGTAGATGTTAAGTATCACGCGACGTGATATAGGAAACTACAAGGGGCTCCCTTTGTAAACAAGCGGAATCTTCGGTCATTCAGAAAAGAGAAAAACAACACTACTTGTCAACTCTTCGCAGAATCGCTTCTTTTTTCTTCTCCAAAAACCTTCCTTTAATCCTAACTTTCCTTATTTCGCCAAAATTAACTTTCCTTAAGGGTGCCTTCCTTTCCGCTTAAGGTAACTTTCCTTAAGAGTGCCTTCCTTTCCGCTTAAGGTAACTTTCCTTAAGGGTGCCTTCCATTCCGCTTAAGGTAACTTTCCTTAAGGGTGCCTTCCTTTCCGCTTAAGGTCACTCTCCTTAAGGGCACCTTCCTTTCCGCTTAAGGTAACTTTCCGTATTTTGCCAGATTATGCAAGTTACAAGTTTATTGGGAAGTGGCTTCATTTAATGAATTCTATTAAACAAATCATCATCATCATCCATGGCACAACAGCCCCATGGTGGGCCAAGGCCATCTGCCTGTTGGCCTTGATCATTTCATCAATCATTTCTAGACGGTAGATGATTCTTTTTACGGGGTAGGGCTGTCAGCCTTACTCCCAAAGCTCTACGGCCTTATTAGACAGGGACCTACGGTTTAAAGGGGATTTCGAACCACTACAACCATCCATGGCTCCATCTTATAGCGTTTTTTTTTTTTTTCCCAAAATGAATGATTTATATAGGAATATATATATATATATATTTGAATTTTTTTATACACATTATGGAAATATTTTTCTAGAAAAGAGTGAAAAAGATTGTCTAAAAAGAATAAGAAAGTATAGCGAAACATTTCAAAAAAAAAAAAAAAATTAATAAATTCCTCAACAATTGCATTTTATGAAACAAAGTTTATTCGAACCTATTTAAGTAAAACAATTAAATATCACGTAGCGAAATACAGAAAATTTCTGAATAAATGGAAAAGGCTCTTCAGCAGAAAGAGTACTAAGTGGAAATTTGATCAGTTTTTGAAAATAACCGTTCCCTAATGGCCAATAAAATTGGATACTTTCATGGCTGAAAACGCAGAGGATTAATAAATATTGCGACCGTAATTCAAGATCTATAACATTGTTTATTATTCTTAAAGTTTTCTCAACCACTGCATAACTTATCGAGCAATGAAACTTTAAAAGTTAATGTATGGAAGAATACACCGAAGTTTACCATTTGTAAACAAGTATAAGGTTTCATTAAAAAATTTGGTTTTCAACCAACAAGATTTAAATATACGTGCTTTGAAATCCATAAATTGTGTTCCACTTTTTTTTTTTCTCCAATTCCTACTATTAGTTCACTCTCTCCCTGTATTTATCTTGTTTAAATTTTCAATCGTTCATAAAATACTTTGCTTTCATCCACTCCAGTTCAAACACATTTTTTGAAAATTGTAGTGGATGACACTGGATGTGAATACAGTTTTTTCAAATATCTATTCATTCATTAAATTTAATTCATTCATTTTAGTTTTTTTAGATTTAAGTTGCATGAATCTACCAATAGATGGCGCCAGATGTAAGAGGAAAATTTCAACTTTATTTATAAATGACTTTCTGCAATAGAGTGGAAAAAAGTTTGAAAAAATGTTTTTCAATTCCTTCTATTAGCTCACACTTTCCCTCTATATATCTTGTTCACATTTTCAATCGTTCATAAAATACTTTTATTCCTCCACTCAAGTTCAAATACATTTTCTTTTGAACTTGTAGTGGATGACACTGGATGTGAATGCAGTTTTTTTTTTTTTTCAAATATTAATTCATTAATTAAATTTAATTAAATTTTAATATTTTAAATAGAGTTTTAGCAGTTTATAATAAAAATTGAAATCAACAGGCAGTAGCTCAATAGGTAAAAAGCAAGGATTGCAGGATCCACGTGAAGAATGTGAGTTCAATTCTTGCTGAAATCAATAATTTTTTGAAAATTTTGCTTTAAGTAGACGTTTTTCGCCTTCGATTTTGCCACTTAATAGTGTGATTCTGTCCTATGTATGTACATATTTATATTAATTGTAATTATTTAATAAAAGGTAACTAAAATAAAATTTTCTTTGGGGACCTAAGTAGGAATTAACTTTAAATATTTAATATATATATATATATATATATATATATTTGTTTTATTTTACTCGGAATAAAATATTTTATGAAAATAATAAAATGAATTACAAAATGATACATTTTTTTTTTGCATATTTTTTTCCAGGAGAACTTTTAACTAACAGATATTCGACTCAAATGGTCAATTATAGGATGAAAGTTTCATTCGTTTCATCCTGTAATTAACAGAATAGAATTAATACAGAGAAAGAATTACTACTACTACTACTTACTAAATAAATTCATTTAATAAATCCTTACAAATTCCAAAATATTCTGTTATAAATAAGAAATTGATACCAAATCTTTATTCTTTTCTAAGCTTTTAGGGCTTTTTAATTAAAATATAGTTAAAGGAAGTCTTTGAAATCTTTATCTAATATTATATTTTATAATCCATATTTTCCTTTAGAATATTGATTGCTAATGAATTTAACAGATTTTCTCTATTTTTTAATTGTAAATGCCAATTAATAAATTCAACTTCTTCCAAAAACGTTACAAATTAAGACTAATAAAATAATAATTATTTTCAGTTCTTTAAAAAATATTTTTTAACCTAGATTAATAGCAAAAACACTTTTAAAAATTTCTCGACAAATTTACAATAAGATAAGAATTTAAGTAACACTTTTTAAATGATTCAATATAAAACAAAACATTAAAAAATGGTTTAAAAATTGTAATGTGAAAGGGTTTTTTTTTTGTTTTGTTTTACACTAAATTTCAGAAAATTAAAAGGATAGCGTGGCTTATATTCAGATGAATATAGCTATGCTTATAAAAATTTGATTTCATTTAACCTGTTAGGATAAACCATTTTTTTTTTCAAATTCCAGACAAATTTTGTGCTTAATTCATTTTCACACGTATTCTGAGCCCAAATAACAGACAGGCTGAAAAGTTCGTACGCTGACACATATTTAGCGCTACTAGTATTAAATCCATATGATTTTTAGTTAGCCCTAACCTTCAAAAGACACGTGTATAAATTTGACAGCTGTTGTCCTATTAGTATGTGAGTTATAGCATTTTTAGTGCTCATCACGTGCAGTCCACTCGACTGACTGTCGATTGGACTCCAGTCTGAAATGATGGAGCCATGTATCATCCATTGTCACATATCGACGCAATAATTCGGGTTTATTACGATTGAACAGCTCCAAACACTGCTTGGAATCATCCATTCGTTGTTGTTTTGGGTCCATTGTGAGCTCGCGCGGCACCCACTTTGAACAGAGCTTTCGAATATACAAATATTCATTCACGATATGTCCAAAACGTTCCTTTGATATCTTTAGGGTCTCAGCTATCTCAATCCACTTCACTTTACGGTTATCAGAAATTATTGTGCGGACTTTTTGGATGTTTTCGTCGGTAACAGCCTCTTTGGGGCGTCCACTGCGTGCTCATTTCGCCTCGTTTTTATTTAGCAAACCACTTCTCTACGGTTGATTTTCCTGATGCAAAGTCCGAATAATGTTTATCAAGCCTTGGCTTCAATAGTATTTTTTTTCGCCAAAAAGCAATGCTTTAATTAACACACGAAATTCCTTTTATCCATTTTTTGCAAACTAACAAAAGTTGCTTAACTAAAAATGCTATAACTCACATACTAATAGTGCAACAGCTGTTAAATTTATACACGTGTCTTTTGAAGGTTAGGGCTAACTAAATACCATATTTATTTATTACTAGTAGCACCATCTATGTGTCAGCCTATGTACATTTCTGCCCACCTGCTACACATGACAGAAAAATAACTTTACGTTCTTTAGTTTATAAAAATTTTTGGAATTAAACAAAAAACAAATGGCATTTTCTGTACTTCCTTAATGACCTATCATTAGGAAAAAGATCTCCTCAGATAACATTTTAGGAGTCATTTAATATTAGGAATATACGGCAAACGAATGTTAAGCACCAAAGACAGAAAGACCACTCGAATGCTCCTACGCACAGCGAAGTACTTAGCTCAGACTTTTAAGAAATTGATTGGAATATATATATATATATATTATAAGTAATGAATAAATGTAGAATAAAGTTTTTTTAATGCACAGGTAACGGTAAAACTTGTGTTTTTGTAATATTAGGGATTATTATTTGTAATATTAGGATGTAATATATTATTAGGGATTAAGGAATAAATTTATATTTACCACTGTGTAAAAAAAAGTAAGACCAATTTTCAATTTAAAATTCCCGGGCTTATGGAATTTTTTTTTTTTTTAGGTTCCTGGCACTGTCCTTGACATTTGTGTTAAATTTCACGTCAAAATATTCATTAGTGTTTGAGAGACGCTTTGTGAGACGCTCAAACGGATTCTGGCGTTTTTTGAAATGTCTGAATTCCTTGAGCAAAGAACTTGCATTCAATTTTGTTTTCGGAAACGTATAGAATGTTGCAGGAGGCATTCGATGAGCATTCCTATATAGGAAAGAAATGTTTACAAGTGGTATAAGCAGTTCAAAGAAGGCAGAGAACGCGTTGAAGACGAAGAGCCCTCTGGTCGACCCTCCACCTCGACCGACGAAGCTCACATCCAAAAAAATTAAAGATTTGGTGCCTGCAAACCATCAATTTACAATTAGAGACCTTGCTGATGTGTTGGAATTTCAAAAGCATTTTATTTATTTTTGTCATCTAAGCTTACACATGGATCGGCATTCAGAAATGGATGGCTTATATTTTTGTAAGCTCATTGCAGCGAGTAGATATTTTGAAATGGGGATGAAACGATCGTTGCAAGTATGTACGGTTGAAGAAAGAAATTGTTTAGCTGAAGAGCTGACTAAAATGATGGTACATTCTGTTTTCATTCAACAAGGCGCCATTCTACGATTACCATTGGCAAAGAACTCTTTTTTTTAAGTGAGCAAAATTAAACAGCGATTGTAAAACTTCAAAATGAATTGACTCTCCGACTAATGAATCGACATGCAACTATTACAAAAGGGGTTTTATGTCCTGAAAATCCACGTGACAGGAAATGGAAGTACCTGTTTCGAGTACCTAAGGGGTAGATATACCCGAAAACCTCCGCATTATCATTAATACAGTTAAAGTTACATTATTGAAATTACATCGTGAATTTAGTTTAAAAAAAGAAAATTTACGCTATTAAGTTAAATAATAAAAAGAAAGAAGCAAGTTAAGTTACTCAGGTTCAATGAGGAGTCCGTAACTCATCTACCCGCGGACGGTCAGTGAACTAATGAAATCATTTAGAAAAATAAAGTTTTTACAATAGCCAGCATTTGTGTTAGTTTTGCACATCGTAGCAATAAATGGAAATTTAAGGAGCCAAATAGACGCCACAGATTTGCAATTTAGCTATTTTGGTCATTTTGAGTCCTACGAATTCTTTGACTTGGGAAGGACTCAAACGTCGCATCGTAGGTCTTTTCTAGAGCTACTGACACCAGGATAGTATGAAGAATTGTGCGAATAGCTTCATTGAATCTGAGGGTATTTATCATAAACATTTTTTTGAAATTTTGAATATGTAACTTATTATCGGATCTAACAAACACGGATCATTAACTATACTGACCATGCAACTTTTGGAGATTTTTGGAAGCCCAGACCATAGATGAGAATGGGTAGAAGAATCGACTTGCCCATGGTCGGTACTGAAAGCAATAAGATCCGTCGATTACGATAATTAAACTCAAGATTTCATCTGATTTAAATTGATAATATAGATTTAGGTTCAATAATACATCCTGCTAATATTATTAAAAATCCATAAAAAATGTTTATATTGATGCATCTTAATTACTGTAACATCTTTTAAATGCTAGAGTTCACTTTATTAATGAAATTATTATCTGAAATTTTATCTTTCGTAATTGACCCACATATTTTTCAATTCCTACTATTAGTTTACACTCTCCCTATATATATCTTGTTCCAATTTTCAATCCTTCATAAAATAGCATTCATCCCCCTCCCAGTTCAAATACGTTTTTCTTTTAAACTTGTAGTGGATGGCACTTGGTGTGAAAACAGTTTTTTTCAAGTATTAATTCATTCTTTAAATTTAATTAATAATTTTTAATACTTTAAATAGAGTTTTAGCAGCTTGTAATGAAAATCGAAATCAACAGGCAGTAGCTCAATCGGTAAAAAGCAAGGATTTCAGTGTTTTTCATGTGAAGGTGAAGAAGCCAATTCTTACGAAAATCAATATTTAATAAAGTAACTAAAATAAAATTTTTCTTTGTTGACCTAAGTAGGAACTGAGCTTAATTTTTTTTTATGTTACTTGTTTAAAATATGAAAGTGGAGTAAAAGCTGAGTGAACTTTATTTGTTTTTAATTTAATCGTTTCCAAATTTTTTTTGGGTGCGCAGAAGATGTACATCCGTGGTGCACCTGGTAAAACATTTTTGGTGGCTAAAAGATCTGCAACTTGGCAGTATTGTTAGATGAATGAACTCTGTTTCAGCATGTTTTGTTGTATTATTTTGTTGTTGTTATATGTTTTTAGGGCTTGAATGGCCGAGTGGCTAGCGCTCTGGCGCTCGGTACCACAGGTTTCGGGTTCGAGTCCCAGCAGTGCCATGGATGTTTTTTGTTCTGAATCCACTTTAAACCGTAGGTCCCGGTCTAATAGGATCGTAGAGCGTTGGGGACATTATTACTCCACGTCCGTGGCTTATCTTTAAGTTACACGCGCCCCCTGGATAATGCAAAGTGAGTAACGTCTGTGCAGAGGCATCCAACACCAAGTTGTCTAAGTAGTATAATGAAAAATGTGGTGAATTGTAATTCTAAAATAACAGCACATATTTTTTGCTTAAAATACTAATAAAAAACATTGAAAATAAATCTTTTAATTTTAACTATGAGATTAATGATCTCACATTTTTTACTTTTGATGTTAATTTTATAAAGTCTAGACATCTAAATAACGTGCCTAGAAATCTAATTTTATACCATTGAAACAAACAGTTTGTGATGTAAAAATAGAAATCAAATTGAATTACCGAAATAATGTTAATTCATAGAAAACATATAATAATTTTGGCAATGAATTAAAATTCAAAGTACAGTTCAGTCTCAAATTATTATTAGAGGAAGTATGAATAATCATTTAAAAATTTTCTAGTACATTAAAATGTTCTTTTTTGTATTTTTCTAAATGGGCCTGAATGGCCAAGTGGCTAGCGCTCTGGAGTTCGGTATCTCGGGTTCGAGTCCCGGCGGTGCCATGGATATTTGGAGTAGTCCGGAATTCACTTTAAACTGTAGGTCCCGGTCTAATAGGATCGTAGATAAAATCTGGCTGGTGTTACTCCACGTCTGTAGCTTATCTTCAAGTTACACGCGCCCCTGGGTAATACAAAATGAGTAAAGTCTGTGCAGCCCTTGCCTTAAGGCATCCAAGTTGTGTAAGAAAAAAATTTCGTCGTTTCCAAATTTTTCCCATTAACACGAACGAATACAGTTCTTCAGGCGAATTTTAATGAGGTTCTTAACCAGTATTTTTTTTTTTTCGTACTTTGATTTCATACTTAATTTCAATCATAATAAAAGGATTCTATTAAAAAAATAAGTGCATGACGTAGCGTGGTTGAACACAGCTCAAGTCCATTGTCGAAACGATGCAAATTGCAAATAACAGAGTAATTAAAAGTAATTTTCTGTCATTTTCTTTTATAATGACAGCTAATTATTTCGCTGTTTGCATTTTTTTTCTTTCCCTTTCTGTCTATTTGCTGTGGCGAATTTTGCATAGCTAAAGCACAGCTGAAGGGCAGAATTGAAGCTGACCCCTCCTCGTGACGGATTGTCTTAAAAGGAGGTTTTTGGTGAAGAAGACAGAGAATTCTGCTGCGAATTTTTTTATTTCCTCTAAAGCGACTGAATAGGCCGAAGTTTCCGCCTGCTTTTCAAGATGAACCCTTTGTGGTTTCGTTTATTACGCCGTGTGATAATTAAGGTCTGGCGCCTACCAGGTGCATTAGATTCGAAATTCGTGAACTGTACTTGTGATCAAATTTTCTTTTAAAGTTTATTTCTTTGTATAATAATCTAGAGTTCATTATTTGTGTATTTAGATATAGGGCTTGTAAATAAAAATTAAAGTATTCCCATGAACCTGAAAGTGGCCCTCTTCTTTAATTCGTTATAGGTCTAATATAGGTTACAAACAACACACATACTATCATCAAAGACGTATATATAAATACATAAAATTTCATTAGATTCTGAAAATATTTATAACTTTTATTGGTGGAGAAGCATCAAAATTATCCAGATAAGCAAAAACAATCATTCAAAATGAGAAGTGAGTAACAATTATCAAATGATCTAAATCTATTTTTTACTGTGGAATTGTATTTATTAAATGAAATAGAATTATGAATATTACATATATTACTTGATTTACTATTAGAGACGTTGCTGCTGATGTTGGTATTTCAAAAGGATCGGTCCATTCCATTTTTGGCCTCAAACGCGTCAAATCTCGATGGGTATCGAAAACACTGAATGCGCCAGCTCCCCTGCGTTGATTCTTCGTGACTTTTTCGCTGAAAATGACGCCCATATAGTTCCAGAACCACCTGAATTAGCACTGTGCTACTTCTGGCTATTCCTTAAACTCAAAAGACCACTCCGGGGACACCGTTTTGAGTCGACTGAAGAGATTCAACGTGAATCGGAGCTCGCTTTGAAGGCCATCCCTGCCGATGATTTTTTAGCATGCATTGAGGGTTGGGAAAATGTCGGCATGAGTGCATTGTGTCCGAGGGGATTACTTTGAAGGCGATGAAATAAATTTGGAAGGATAAATTATGAGTTTCTAAAAAAAAAATAAAAATTGGTCTTACTTTTGGGTACAGTAGTATTTCCAAATATAGTCCAATCCTGTAATAACCTCGAGAATGCGTTTTTCTTCAAAAAATTCATCCATTATAGAAGACAAAATTACTTATTTTTTTCTTTTTGCATTTTCAAAACACTCAGAAAGTTTTTTCCCAATGCAGCTGGCAAACAGATATGGACGTCTTGGACGCCTTAAGGCAAGCGCTGCACAGACGGTACTCACTTAGCACTACTCAGGGGGCTCGTGTAGCTTGAAGATAAGCTACGGACGCGGAGTCACAGTGCCCCCGCAACACTCATACGATCTTATTAGACTTCGACTTACGGTTTTAAAGTGGATTCCGAACAACCATCCATGCCACCGCCTGAACCCGAACCCTGCAGCACAGAGCGCCAGAGCGCTAGCCACTCGGCCATTTAGGCCCTCACTCAGAGAGTAAGTTAAGAAATTAAAGTCCTTTTCTATTGTTATTTTTATGTGCTGATTGTTTACAGTATTCTATTACTATTTTTGTGGTCTGAATGGCCGAGTGGCTAGCGCTCTGGCGCTCGGTACCGCAGGGTTCGGGTCCAGGCGGTGGCATGGTTAGTTGTTCGGAATCCACTTTAAAACCGTAGGTCCAAGTCTAATAAGATCAGAATGTTGCGGGGGGCATTGTGGACTCCGCGTCCGTAGCTTATCTTCGCTACACGAGCCCCGTGGGTAGTGCTAAGTGAGTACAGTCTGTGCAGCCGTTGCCTTAAGGCATCCAAGACAACTGTCTAAGTATTTGCTAGCTGCATTAGAACAAAAAAATATTTCCAAATATCGATATATTGCATGTATTTCCAAATGTAGTCCGATTCTGTAATAACCCGAGAATGCGTTTTTTCTTCAAAAAATTCATCCATTATAGAAGACAAAATGACTTTTTCTTTTCTTTGTGCAAACACCCAGAAGGTAAGTTAAGAAATTAAAGTTACTTTTCTATTATTTTACAAATTTTGTTGTGCGTTTTGGTACTTCTCCGTTGGCTAGGCGTAAATATCATTTTTTTTTCTAATGCAGCTGGGAAATACTTAGACCGTGATCTTTTATGCCACAAGGGCTGCGCTGACGTTACTCACTTCGCACTACCCAAGGGGCGGTTGTAACCTGCAGATAAGCTACGGATGTGGAGTAACACTAGCCCGATTTTATCTACGATTCTATGAGGCCCGACCTACGGTTTAAAGTGGATTCCGAATCACTGCAAACATCCAGGGCACCACCGGGACCCTGAACCCGAAACCTGTGGCACCACCGAGCGCCAGAGCGTAGACACTCGGCCATTCAGGCCCCATTATAAACAACTTCGAAAATAAAACAACTGATTTTCATAAACTCAGTCCTAACTCATAACTGCGTTCTAAATGAAGTTTTTTTTTTTCTTCATAAAATTAAGAAATACAAACTAAACAAACAAAAATCTGCAATATTTGGCGATGTATCGCTTCGCCCGGCTGACAGAAAAGTATCTACTCTTTTGGGAGGTAAGCAGATGTGCATATAAGCCTTGGCGAGATTTCTTCTCAATTTTTGGTGTTGCAGAGCAAAAAGTCATTTTCAATAAATTTATAATAGTTCAGATATATTTTAAATATAGTTCTAGTACTAATTCCATTGCTCCGAATAAAAACAAGCTAGTGCTCATAACACATTTTTAAAACGCTTTTATTAGTTTCATCTGTATGTTTGTTTGTAACTGACTCTTTAGGCTCGATTTTGTCCTACTTTAAGCGATCAGATTTAATTTAAACTTTGTAGACTTATCGAAGACACTAAAATAGTTTGATAAGTTTATTATCTCATCATGATTAGGATCGCCAGGATGAGTGATTTTATTTTAACTTGTGAGTAGCAATTTATCTCACGTAGAATGAAAGGCATTCAACTCTACGTGGGACAGCGGCACAAAGGATAGCGCGCCTGACTACGCATCAGGAGATTCCCTGTTCGAATCCTGGTTGGCTCGACCTATTCACATTTAGCCTTTGTTTTATTCACATTTAAATTATTGTAACAATTATAGTTCCCGTACCGGGACCACATTTAAATATTAATATTTTAAAAAAAAAAAAACACGCTTTTAGAGTTAATCAAACTAAAAGTAAAAATAAATTATAGTTTAAAAGCTAAAAACACGCTTTTAGAGTTAATCAAACTAAAAAGTAAAAAAAATAAATTATAGTTTAACAAAACAAGGATTTTTTACTTTTCAGTTTGATTAATTCTAAAAAGCGTGTTTTTTAGTTTTTAAACTATAATTTATTAAGAAACGATTTTCTGTATCAACACACTCAGGTTGAAGAAAATTTACTCAGCTCGTAGTAGAAACAGAAGATGCAAGTGAACAAATGCAGGTGATGCTTTGAGAACGGACTTGCAGGTGTGGTTCCATGGTGTAATGGTCAGCACTCCGGGCTTTGAATCCAGCGATCGGAGTTCAAATCTCGGTGGAACCTGCTCTCATTTTCAATTAATAAATCAATATTTTTTTTAATTCCTTCTATTAGCTTACATTCTCCCTATGTATATCTTGTTCACATTTTCAATCGTTCATAAAACACTATTTATTCATCCACTCAAGTTCAAATGCATTTTTTTAACTTGTAGCAGATGACACTGGATACTAATACAGTTTTTTAAATATTAATTCATTCATTAAATTAAATTCATTAATTTTAATTTTTTTATTTAAGCTGCGTATATCTACCCATAGAGGGCGCCAGATAAACTTACAAAAAATGAATGAAAATTATTTATAAAGGAACTTCTGCAATAGAGTGAAAAAAAGTAGGAATTGACTTTAAAAATTATTTTTATGTTACTTGTTTAATTAAAAAAAACAATATTTTTTTTATTTTCTTATAGATAAAATAAAACAAATATTAAATCTAAAAAAGTATATTTTTTTTGTTAAAAATATGTTTATCTACATACTTAATTAATTCTAAAATTTGAAGATATGATCTGATTTATGAAAATGTATTCAGATGCAACCTCTGTCTATTTTTGAAACCGCTGCGAACCCAAGTCCAGGTGACGCTCCCGGGCCAGAATTGGACGGCAGAGTATTTGCATTCAAACTGTCTCAACAAAGCTAAACCATTTATTAAAACTGTTGTTCTAATGCAGCTGGCAAACACTTAGACAGCTTGGTCTTCGATGTCTTAAGGCAAACGCTGCACAGAAGTTACTCACTTTGTATGACCCAGAGGGCTCGTGTAACCTGAAGATAAGCCACGGACGCGAAGTAACAATGCCCCCGCAACGCTCTACGATCCTATTAGGACCGGGACCTACGGTTTAAAGTGGATTCCGAATCCCTACAAACATTCATGGCACCGCCGGGACTCGAACCCGAAGTACCGAGCGCCAGAGCGTTAGCCACTTGACCATTCAGGCCCTTTTACAAAACCTTTATTCTATGATTACACATTAAGAATCCCTAACGCGATTTTTTGAAACTGGGATTAACATAGTGTTATATAAATTCAATTCGATTCGATAATGTATCACATTTTTGATGCAGAAGGTTTGTTTTTAGTTCTAATGCAGCTGGCAAACACTTAGACAGTTGTCTTGAGGCCTTAAGGCAAGCGCTGCACAGACGTTACTCACTTAGGAGGTGCATGTAGCTTGAAAATATATTACGGACGCAGAGTAATGCTACCTCCGCAACGCTCTACGATCCTGTTAGACCGGGGCCTTCGGTTTAAAGTGGATTCCGGACCACTCCAAACATCTATGGCACCACCGGGACTCGAACCCGACACCTGTGGTACCGAGCGCCAGAGCGCTATCCACTCGGCCATTCAGGTCCGATTATTATAACATAAATCATTATTTATTATAACACGAATCTTTAATTTGTCATTGTATAATATTTCATGTTGATTCTTAAATCACCAAAAAAATATTAATAAAATATTTATAACCAGGTTCTTTTACCACAACAGTATTAGAACCATCAATAAGAAAAAATGTAAATAAATCACAATTTTTGAGCTTTGATATGCAACATGTCATGAGCATTTGAGTTCATTAACTTGGAACACAATGCCCATGTACAAGCGCAATATAAGGATATCCTTTTATATTGCGCATGTAGCTTGAAGATATGTTACGGAATCAGAGTAACTCTACCTCCGCAACGCTCTACGATCCTGTTAGACCGGGACCTACGGTTTAAAGTGTATTCCGAACCCCTACAAACATCCATGACACCGCCGGGACTCTAACCCGAAACCTGAGGTACCGAGCGCCAGAACCATTCAGGCACCGGATGAAGATAAGGTTATGAACTTTACTTTTCAAAAACCAACTTCAAAATGTATTGATACAGAACACATACTATTGATTAAAAATCAAATATTTTATCAAATGTTTTGGTATTTTTCTGTTGTTGTAATTGTTACTTATCCCACTTGGTAGATATCTAATCGAGACCAAGCCCACGAACCCGTGTGGACTCATGGTTGAAAGGGAAGGAAGCAGCTTCTGTCGTGATGGAGCACCCGTAGGTAGAAGTCTGACTTTTGTTGTCTGATGTTAATTTTATAAAGTCTAGACATCTAAATAACGTGCCTAGAAATCTAATTTTATACCATTGAAACAAACAGTTTGTGATGTAAAAATAGAAATCAAATTGAATTACCGAAATAATGTTAATTCATAGAAAAACATATAATAATTTTGGCAATGAATTAAAATTCAAAGTACAGTTCAGTCTCAAATTATTATTAGAGGAAGTATGAATAGCCATTTAAAATTTTTCTAGCACATTAAAATATTCATTTTTGTATTTTCTAAATTGGGTTTAAGACAAGAATGCTTGAAAGACGCACAAAAAAATAAGAAAGGGCGAAATATGATATTTTCCAAAACGGATTAGAGATGCCCGCGATGTATGGTAATCTCTCGCATTATTCCACATATCCGTGGAGGGGAAGAAAATGCAAACATCTCGACTTGCAAGATCTCTTTTTTTTTTTGTTCCTCCTCCCAGTTTAACCTTTTTTGAAATTTATTCCCACAAAGGGAATACGCAGCTGGAATACTTACTATCGCGGTCTGCCTGCATGCAGGATATCGCTTTCACTTGCAAATAGAGAGATATTCTTTCACAATTTAACAGTTGGGCTGAAATGTTCATGGACTGACACATAGATGGCGCTACTAGTATAAATCCATATGATTTTTAGTTAGCCCTAACCTTCATAAGACACGTGTATAAATTTGACAGCTGTTGCACTATTATTATGTGAGTTATAGCATTTTTAGGAGCGACTTTTGTTTGTTTGAAAAAAATGGATAAAAAGGAATTTCGTGTGTTAATTAAAATATTGCTTTTTGGCGAAAAAATACTATTGAAGCCAAAGCTTGGCTTGATAAACATTATTCGGACTTTGCATCAGGAAAATCAACCGTAGAGAAGTGGTTTGCTAAATAAAAATGAGGCGAAATGAGCACCGAGGACAATGCACGCAGTGGACGCCCCAAAGAGGCTGCTACCGACGAAAACATCAAAAAGTCCACAAAATAATTTCCGTAAAGTGAAGTTGACTGAGATAGCTGAGACCCTAAAGATATCAAAGGAACGTGTTGGACATATAGTGAATGAATATTTGGATATGCGAAAGCTCTGTTCAAAGTGGGTGCCGCGCAGAGCTCACAATCGACCCAAAACAACAACGAATGGATGATTCTAAGCAGTGTTTGGAGCTGTTCAATCGTAATAAACCCGAATTTTTGCGTCGATATGTGACAATGGATAAAAAATGGCTCCATCATTTCACACCGGAGTCCAACCGACAGTCAGCCGAGTGGACTGCACGTGATGAACACTAAAAATGCTATAACTCACATACTAATAGGGCAACAGCTGTCAAATTTATACACGTGTCTTTTGAAGGTTAGGGCTAACTAAAAATCATATGGATTTATTACTAGTAGCGCCATCTATGTGTCAGCCTATGAATGTTTCAGTCCACCTGTTAAATAACACAGCGACCCAAATGGAATTTCTGAACAATGTGTAAATGGGAAATGAAAGATATATATTGAACAAATTATATTATCTAACTTATTTAACTTCGATGTGAGATTTTAATGGTGAAAAGCAGATTTTTTTACACATAACACATTTGCCTTTTATATAAGAATTGACGTTTTAAATAATTTTTTTTTTTTTTTATTCAATTCCTTCTATTAGCTCACACTCTCCCTATGTATATCTTGTTCACATTTTTCAATTGTTCATAAAATACTTTCTATTCATCCACTGAGTTTAAATACATTTTTTTAAACTTGTAGGGGATGACACTGGATGTGAATGCAGTTTTTTTCAAATATTAATTCATTAATTTAATTTAATTTATTCATTTTAGTTTTTTTAGATTTAAGTTGCCTGTATCTACCAATAGATGGCGCCACATATAAGAGAAAACTTTCAACTTCATTTAAAAAGGACTTTTCTGCAATAGAGTGAAAAAAAGTAGGAATTAACTTACATTTTTTTTTATATTACTTATTTTCGTTTGCTTTTAAATAAATTAAAAAACATAAATTGAAAATAACTAATTAAATAAAGATTAGTTATTCAGTTTACTCTGTTACTGTTTTTCATCCATGTTGTTTAAGAGCTCAGTTTAAACTAGGGTAAAAATTCTATTTAAATACTTATAAAATGTTTGACCAGTTTTTCTTGCCTACATATTTTATAGCTTACTTTAATTTAGCTTCAACCACAGCAGAATATGTATAACGTGTGTAATGTTTTACAGTTTTTCATGGCTAACTTTTTACTGGCTAAATTGTAAGACCGAATGTTTTTCAAAACTCTTTATTTATTCTACCAAATTTATTTCATCGCCTTTACAGTAATCCCCTCCGGACACAATACACTTATGTCAACTTTTTTCTTCCAATTCTCAATGCATGCTGAAAAGTCATCGTCAGGGAAGGCCTTCAAAGCGCGCTGCGATTCAGGTTGAATCTCTTCAAACGACTCAAAACGGTGTCCCCGGAGTTATCTTTTGAGTTTAAGGAACTGCCAGAAATCGCACGGCGTGAATACAGTGGTTGTGGAACGATGTAGGCTTCGTTTTTTGGCGGAAAAGTCACGAAGAATCAATGCAGTGTGATCTGGCACATTTAGTGTTTTCGGTACCCATCGAGATTTGGCTCGTTTGAGGGCCAAAATGGAATGGACCTATACTAAATCGACGGTTTGCAAGCACCCAATCTTTAATTTTGGTCGTGGAATTCTCCGGTTGAAGTGGGAGGGTCGACCCGTGGGCTCTTCGTCTTCAACGCGTTCTCTGCCTTCTTTTGAACTGTTTATAGCACTTCTAAACATTTCTTTTCCGATATAGGAAATGCTCACCGAATGCCTTCTGCAACATTCTATACGTTTCTATACATTCTGCAACATTCTATACCTTCTGCAACATTCTAATTGAATGCAAGTTCTTTGCTCAATGAATTCGGACATTTAAAAATCGCCGGAATCAGTTTTAGAGTCTCACAAGGTCAAGCGCACTAACTCTAGCACTAATGAATATTTTGACGTCACATTTCCCACAGATGTCAAGGACAGCCAAAAAAATGAAAAAAAAATTGAAATTCCATAAGCACCGGAAATTTTAAATTGAAATGGGTCTTACTTTTGGACGCAGTAGTAAGTCTAAGTTTTCAAAGAATCAACATTAGCGGAAAATTCGTTTTGGGCAATTATTTTGAAAAAAAAGAAGTTTCCAAATCTTCGAAAAATCCTTCAGTAGTTTTGTTTTTCTTTTCTAATGCAGCTGGCAAACACTTAGACAGCTTGGTATTGGATGCCTTAAGGCAAGCGCTGCACAGACGTTACTCACTTTGCATTACCCAGGGGGGCGTGTAACTTGAAGATAAGCCACGGACACGGAGTAACAATGCCCCCGCAACGCTCTACGATCCTATTAGGCTGGGACTCACGGTTTAAAGTGGATTCCGAACCACTACAAACATCCATGGCACCACCGGGATTCGAACCCCGAAACCTATGGTACCGAGCGCCAGAGTGCTAGCCACTCGGCCATTCAAGTCCCCGTCATTCAGTAGTTGTTCAGTTGATTTTCAGCTAATGCAGTTTCTGTAATTTTTCTTGATGCAGGTTTCTGGACCATCGTAACTCGATCTTTGCTTGAAAACTCTCATCTTATTTTTACAATGAGTTGATATTCCAGTGAAATAAAATAATCCAATTCGATTCTGCAGATAAATTTAGAAAAATAGTTCTAATTCCTAATAATTAGGTTCACTTAAAAATGGAAAGATGTGTCAAAACATGACAAATATCATGAAACATTGTTTTTGATAGAAAGCTCCGCCGTTTTGCCCTACAACATAACTTACAACTCCATTCGTCAATAAATAATCATTTGCTACTATTATTATGGTTCGGGTTCGAGTCCCGGCGGTGCCAGGGATGTTTGTAGTGGTTCGAATCCACTTTAAACCGGTAGATCCCGGTCTATTATGATCGTAGAGCGTTGCGGGGGCATTGTTACTCTCAGCGTCCGTGGCTTATCTTCAAGTGACACGCGCCCCTGGGTATTGCAAAGTGAGTAACATCTGTGCAGCGCTTGCCTTAAGGCATCCATGACCAAGCTGTCTAAGTGTTTGCCAGCTGCATTAAAAAGAAAAATTATTAATATGGGATAAGGAAGTAATTGTTTTTTCAATCTGTATAGTAATTTACAATTTATTTCTATATACATACATTTAGAAGGGCCTGAATGGCCGAGTGGCTAGCGCGAGTTCATTGCAAAATGTAGGGGTGGTCATAATGTTTTAGCTCTTGAGTGTATACATTGATGAAGAATAAACTAATTTTAACATTGATCAGAAATGCTATCGACGGAGAACACTATACAGTGATAGAGAATAGTAGAAGTTAATTTTCGCGTTGCTTAATACTAGAAAAGTAAATAAGAAAGTAGTTACAGGAAATATTTACATACTAGTAAATGAAAAATTTATCAAATTAAAGTTTCTCCTGTCTGCCCTTACTGAGACCCGTTTGAAGATTACCAGATGGGGCGTTTGATGAAATTCTTTTTGTTACTGCCCTATCCTCAGGATATTTCGGAATAAGGATAGTGTCCGGTCATTTCCCACACCAGAGGCCTCCAAACTTTTCCAGCCTTAGGGTTGTACTGTTTACTCCAGTAAGTATCAAGGGCCAAAACAGTTTTAGTTGTTCTGCCTTTATCTGTAATTTTCTAGACTAGTCGTCGAGTACACGCTCTGAGCGAGCATACGCTTTGCTAAATTCGATTCATTCTCCAAAATTAAGTACACAAAGAATGTTTACAGATCTAAGTTAACCGATGAGCATCTTAAATCTCTTTAATAATTGGTACAAGTAAAATTGATCCACTATGGGTCAGTGAAAAACCACAATTACATAAATCTCATTAGTTTTTTTGACAAGTAGATACCCCCACGGTTTCATTCGCGTTCATTTAGCATTTCCGTTCCTGGGGGATTTTCAGGATAAAAACCATATGTTTAATTCAGGATATATACATTCCAAACATCGATATACATACACATGCGATACTCTTTACCCCAACATAACTACCGAGGGTACCTGCGGTATGATCACTAGTTTATAATGTTGGTGGGATTCATTTCAATTATTTGTTAGTTGTTATGCTTAAGGTAACTTTTCTGCTTATTTTTTGCTTGCCATTGCTTTACCTAGCAAGTAAATAAAAATGAGTCATTCTCATTCTGTGTTTTTTATCCAACTTATTACAGCAACAATAAGCTATTCGCTGTCGCGGGCCGCATAGATGAAACTGACGGGCCGGATTTGGCCCGCGGGCCGTAGTTTGGAGATCCCTGCTCTGCAATAACAGTCTTTAATCGTTATAACTGTCTTCAGAATCTAATGCAATTTTCATCGGATGTTTTGAATGATGTAATGCAAGCGCTGAAGTTTCAATATACCCATTTAAAGATGAGTTGTTGGCATTTTGTTAAAAACATTCCTTTATTTGTACTCCATTTTGATTCAAATTGATTTGATGGGCTGTCGCTCAGCTTTCCTTAGAGTATCAGAGTATCCTTCATTGAGTTCAAAGCATGCACAATGGATAAGATGGCTACATGCATGCAAGTCAATGGGATCAAGTCTTTCTAATGCAGCTGGAAAACACAGACACCTTGGTGTTGGATGCCTTAAGGGCGCTGCACAGACGTACTCACTTTTTACATATTGTAACAATGTTTAGTTTGGAATAGTTTTAAGTAAACCGCCGGGTCGAGCCCGAAACCTGTGGCGAAAATGTAGCCACTCGGCCATTCAGGCCCCTTTAAGTAAAAGCAAATGTAATTGTAAAAAATGCTGAAATCTTCTCGGCAAATTTCAACTTATCATGTGTGACCATTCGATAACGGATGAATAAACTCAGGAATAGGCCAATGTTTAATAGTGCACGAGATATAGGAAGCGATGGATTGGGATACTATAATAATTAGCCAGCTTCAATAGTCATATGAATATAGCAACGTTGAATAGATCAAGAACTTCATGAAGAATGAATTGTTCAAGGATCTCTAAAAGAATATGCATAAATGTCGTCGTAAATGAAGAAGGAAGTATTCCCAATTCTACAAGAAACGTTGTCACGTACAATACCCAAAAGTATGTATCAAATTCGAATATTCTAGGCATAAATAAAGAATGAAAAATTCCAATTGCAATAAGAAGCACTATACAGCTCAATAGACAATGCCGAAACTGATAAATATGAAACTTCAAAAAAGAAGAAATTGATCAAAGCACTACGAGTACTTATAACCATTGAGTATACAAATTTTTAAAAATCCCAGCCCAAAAACATGAAAAGTGCTTCAAAACCATACTGCAAAACACTTCAGGCAAAAGTCAAATTCTCCAGAAAATTTCTGAAGATGTTAATAACGTTATAATGTTAACATGTATAACGTTACATTATTTATGAATAATTTCAAGAGTTAAGGGGGCCATTGTACCATTTTCCGCCAAAATTTGCAATGGAGTTTTATTTCTTGGCCCTCATTTCGGATAATGTCATGGACCCCTAACCAGGACACCATCACGTTCACACATGATAATTAACAAAAAATGTGCTTGTTTATATTTTAATTTTCATATTTGTCAACGATTTATAACCCAATGCAACAACAGCGTTAAATAAAGCATAAAACATCATTTGAAAATGTTGTCTCTGAACTAGATCGATTACTTTTAACTTATTTATAATTTTTGTAGTTATTCAATTCCTACCATTAGGTCACATTCTCCCTATGTATATCTTGTTCAAATTTTCAATCGTTCATGAAATATTTTTTTTATTCATCCACTCACGTTCAAATACATTTTTTAAACTTATGGTGGATGACACTGGATGTTAATACAGTTTTATGTCATTAATTCATTCATTAAATTAAATTTAATTCATTAATTTTAGGTTTTTTTTTTAGATTTAAGTTGCATGTATCTAATAATAGATGGTGCCAGATGTAAGAGGAAAATTTCAAATTTATTTGTAAAGGACTTTTCTGCACTAGAAAAAAAAAGTAGGAATTGGCTTTAAAAAATTTTTTTATATTACTTGTTTTTAATCAATAAACAATCCATCTAAATTAAAAGCAGTCATAAAGAAACTGTTGCAGCTACAGCACACGAAATATTTTAAATCAAATAACTTACATCTAAGGGCCTGATGACCGACTAGCTCTGGCTCTGGGTGCCACAGGTTTTCGGGTTCGAGCCTCTCTAATTCTATTTCTCTATCAGATTACAGTGCAATTAATGTATGTGGTGGTTCGAATCCACTTTAAACCGTATGTCCCGGTCTAGCATGATCGTAGAGCTTTGTGGGGGTTGTGTTACACCACTTCCGCAGCTTATCTTCAGGCTACACTCACCTCCTGAGTGACATTGGTGCAGCGTTTGCCTTAAGGCATCCAAGACGTCTAAGTGTTTGCCAGCTACATTAGAACATAAATATTTGTCAATGATTTATAACCCAATGTAACAACATCGTCAAAAATACATATAACAACATTTAAAGATTTTGACTGTGAATCAGATCGTTTACTTTAACTTATTTATAATTTATGTAGCTATTTTTAAATAAACTTTCACACACAATAAAAAATTATTCCAGTAAAAAAAAAAAACCAATACATTTCATCGCCTGAAAAGACGTAGCAAAATAAAGTTCCATAATGATTGTACACCCACACTTCAGAAATCCCACATAAAGCACTTTTACATTACGAAAAAAAAAAAAAAAAAAAAAAAAGTTTCCTTTCCTTCAAGAGATTCCCCCGAGAGATTTCTGATCCCAAATATTCGTGGAGATGCCGATTTATTAATCACAGATTATCCTCCGATCTTTCCGGCGTTCAGGAAATTTTCGGGAAAACAGGAAATGCGGAGGATTCCGGAGAAAAGAGAACTCTACCCCTCTCGCCATTGGTCAGAATCCCCGTGACGTCATCCACTCCCGCATCTCCCAGTGGTAGAAAAGAGGGGATTTGGGGGAGAGCACGCCCACAGTCGAGTCCGGGGACGTTATTCAACAAGTGTGCCTGTCCACAAGCGATCACCGGTTGGAGTCCGACAGACGCTTGGAAACCAGGTAAGTCGTTGCTCACTACTCACTTGCGTACACATTTGAAGAACAATTTAAAATTTAATAACCAATGAAATAAGAATCCTAGTTATTTTTATGTGTGGTTTATTTAGCTTATTCTACACATTTTGCCTCGTCAACTAGCATATTTACGAATGTTGATATTTTTTATTAATACACTTTTATTATTTCCACCTGTATGTTTGTTTGTAACAGACTCTTTGGGCTCGATTTTGCCCTACTTTAAGCGATCCGATTTAATTGAAACGTTGTAGACTTATCAAGGACCGACGACACTAAAAATAGTTTGATAAGTTTATTATCTCATCATGATTAGGATCGCCAGGATGAGTGATACTATTTCGACTAATGAAGAGCAGTTTAACCCGTGTAGAATGAAAAAGACATTCAAACCTACGTGGGACAGTGGCACAACGGATAACACGCCTGACTAAGGATCAGAGATTCCCCGATTTCCTGATTCGCATTTAGCCCTTGTTTTACTCACAATTAAGTTATTGTAAATACTATAGTTCCAGTCCTCCGTACCGGGACCTCATTTAAATATTATAGTTTAAAAACACTAAGAAAGACGCTCTTAGAGAGTGAATCAAAGTAAAAATAATTGTTAACATAAGAATAAAATAATTGTTCTAAAAGCATGGGGTGCTCGATATCCATCGTTGTAATTTTTCACTAGTTTTCCGAAAAGCAGAGTTAGTTTAAAAATGTCATACAAAGCACCCCAGCTTTTAGAACAGTCATTTTATTCTTATGTTAACAATTATTGTTTATTTTTTGATTGAACTCTAAAAGCGTGTTTTTTAGTGTTTTCAAACTATAATTTATTTTATTTAGAATTAGATCTTACGTAAGCATTTGAAAAACAATTTGAAATTTAATAATAAAATATGAAAGTAGTTATTTTTATGCGTGTTTTATTTAGCTTATTCTACACATTTTGCTCCGTCAATTCGCATATTTACGAATGTTGATCTATTTTTTTTATTAGCAATGTTTGAAAATATAATAAAGAAAGAATCAATTTTATTAATATGTATGTCTGCATACGTATGTTGAATTTTTAAATAGATCCTAAATGTCGAAAATGTTTGTTTGAATCATTTTTTTTATACTAATTGTTTTTTAGAGTCATTTAAATTTGAAATTTATTAATGGATATTTAAAAAAAAAAATCCTTTTGAAGGAACAGAAAAATAAAATGGGGGGGGGAGTTCGTTTTATTGCTAATATTTTATTACAATTGCGTTATTTTCTATTACAAAAATAAAACGTTAGAAATTAAATAAATCTTGATAATTGTTAATCTTGAATATCTTGATATAAATAAATTTTGATATAAATCTTGATATAAATAAATTTTTATATATAAATCTTGATATAAATACATTTTGATATATAAACCTTGATATAAAGAATCTTGATAATCTTATAAATCTTAATAATTAATCTTGATGCAATTAAAATTTATTATAAATCTTTTTTTACCTTTACGTTTTACCTTCATAGTATCATAAATAAATATTTGCTTTACTCTTAGAATGAATCTGCAAGTAAAAAATAAAAGCAATCTATGTAACAAAAAATAAATCTAATAATATTTCATTAAATATAAGTATTCAATTCACTTCAAGTGTAATAGAAAAAAAAAATAACAGTATTTACACAAAAAAAATGTCGTGTTTTGAATGACTTGTGCTATAAATTACTTCCCAAGTAAATATATTTCTAAACTTTATGCTCGTTCAAACCGTTGGAAAAATGGTTTCGATTCGATGTGTACAAATCAAATTGCGAATATTTCTTTGGAAACATTCCTCGCTTCAAATATCTCCGTGATTTCGTTTAAGAAGTTTTAAATTCATTTGAAGGGATAAAATCATATTTTAAAACTTTATAGAAATACAATCAGAAGTATATTTATAAAATGTCGTTTTAAATGGAGCATGTATATGAATAATGAAAGTATGTATATGAAATGGATATTGGTTTGTCGTTCTGCAGTCATCTTGTCCACACTTTAGGCTGAATAGACCGGGACAAACAGTTTAACATTGATTCTCACAAACATCCATGGCCACTGCCAGGATTCGAACCTGAAGCTCGGGATACCAACTAGAGATCTAGCCAGCCACATAAAATGTAGAAACATATGTAATTTATAATGAGTATAAAGACTTTATAATGTATAATACGTATAAAAGAATAATGTGCATATAAAATGCAGGATGTATTGTATGTGTATAAAATGTAGAATGTTCAGAGTCTATAGCTGCTTCTGAATGAGTGCCTTGCATGGCATTCTCCCAATGCAGCTGGCAAACAGACATGGACGTCTTAGAGGCCTTAAGGCAAACGCTGCACAGACGTTATCTTTGCATTGCGATGAAGAATAAGCCCCGGATGCTGAGTCACGCAACGATCTACGATCCTATTAGACGGGAGCTACGGTTTAAAGTGGATTCCGAACCACTACACATCCATGGCACCACCGGGACTCGAACCCGAAACCTGTGGTACCGAGCATCGAGCCACTCGGCTATTCAGGCCCACATTTTTATTTCAAATTGTTACAATTGCCATGAGTCTTCTTTTATTTGAAAAGTGACAAAAAGGAACGTATGCGAGCAATTGAACTTTCGTCTGACGTTTTTATGCAGTACATCGAGTTCATGATGTTTACCAAGAACAGATCATTGGTGTTCATGCTGGGGAATATCCCTTATAAACTCGAAGCGGTCTTCAGGTTCGAATCCTGGCGGTGGCATAGATGTTTGTGAGTGGTTTCGAATCCACGTTAAACTGTAGGTCTGTTCAGCCTAAAGTGATGACCGCAGAACGACAAATCAAACCTTATAAACTCGAAGCGGCCTGGTGGCCTAGTGCTCTGGCCTTTGGTATCTCAGACTTCAGGTTCGAATCCCGGCGGTGGCATGGATGTTTGTGAGGGGTTCGGAATACACGTTAAACTGTAGATCCCGGTCTGTTCAGCCTAAAGTGTACACACAAGATGAACGAGAAACCACACCTTATAAACACGGAGCATTATAAATCTGGGGAAAAGTATTCTAAATGTGCGTTGTATGGATGTTTGAGCGTGAAAGAGAATTTTAAAAATTTTTTTGGGGAAATGTGGGCAAGCTATGAATGGGTTTTGAAAGGGATGTCTTCCAGATAGATTTTTCAGGAGCGATTAACTCTCGCATTTACGTGTTTTATGGAAATAACCCTGGAAAACATCCGTCAGAAAGCTTGACTGTTAACGCCAATTTCAACACTGTAATAATCATTCTTAAATGTCCCTTTACTGAAATCCGACTCATTTATAAAAACAATTCATACATTTTCCCAAAATTCTGGGAACCAATGTTAAAAAAGAAAGGGGCTTGAATGGCCGAGTGACTAGCACTCTGTCGTTTGGTACCACAGGTTTCTGGTTCGAATCCCGGCGGTGTCCTGGATGTTTGTAGTGGTCGGAATCCACTTCAAACCGTAGATCCCGGTCCTATTAGGATCGTAGAGAGCGTTGCGGGGAATTGTTACTCCGCGTCGGTGGCTTATCTTCAAGCTACATGCGCCCCCTGGGTAGTGCTAAGTGAGTAACGTCTGTGCAGCCCTTATGGCATAAAGATCATGGTCTAAGTATTTGACAGCTGCATTAGAACAAAAAAAAAAAGACTTTTCTCACTGAGGCTTGTAGAAAATCATCTCGGATGATCAATAATGGATGAAGATATTATACTATTAAGACAAATAAGATTGGACGCATTTGTGATTTCAAATGTACAGTTTTCTTTTACTTGTCTTCAACAATTCTACAATACTTTATGCCTGTTAATATACTAATTTACAATATTTTAATATACTAATATAATAATATACTGCCTGTTTAATATTGTAATTTTCTTAGAATTAGAATTTTATTTTATAGAACATATATTTTTTGTAAGTAAAATTAACATACAAGGAAGTCTTTTAAGTTAACGCAAATAAATTGTAAACTTAATAATAAGAAATATAAAATCTTTAACATTGTAAAAGATATTTTGTTTGGAAAAAAAATTTATTGTTGTATGAGTTAAATAAAAGCATTGCATTTATTTCACAAAATTTTCCCAAATCCAACAGTGAAATACATAGGACATAAACTTACGGTCAAGAGACATGTAAAGGGGCCTGAATGGCCCAGTGGCTAGTGCTTTGGCGCTCGGTACCACAGTGTCCGGTTCGAAGTCCCGGTGGTGTCCTGGATGCTTGTAGTGGTTCGAATCCACTTTTAACCATAGGTCCCTATCTAACAGTATCGTAGAGCTTTGTAGCGGTATTTTTGCTTGCGTCCGTAGCTTATCTTCAAGCTACATGCACCTCCTGGATAGTGATCAGTGAGTAACGTCGGTGCAGTGCTTGCCTTAAGGCATCAAAGACAACTGCCTCAGTGTTTGCCAGCTGCATTAGAACAAAAAAAAATAATAGGAGTCTTAAAGTGGTATAAAAATTTGACTAAGCAGTCGACTCTCCTTGCTTGCTTATGACTGCAACGCACGCCGTCGATTGATCTGGAGCCCCTACATTAGTTAAAACATGGCCATGAAAATTATAGTAGGAGCATCCAAATAACATGAAATATTCACTTATCCCTATTAGTATTATGATACATTTTTCGTTACCATGGTGATAGTAGATTAGAAAATTTCTTTTACTTTACGTTACTATTATATTACTGCAATTTAATCCCCTGAACGGAGAAAACTCAAAGCGATCTCATTTTATTACGAAAAAGAATACTACTATAAGGTATTCAGTTGCGAATAAAAAAAAGAAATTACGAAATTTTTGTAGTATTTCCACATTAATATTAAATGACATATTTATAGTAAGCACTCTGTTTCTTATGTCATGTATTTGATGTGGTAATATTTTTATATATTTTAATTTTTATATATATATATATATATATAATCTCTTTAATAAAGTTAGCAAAATTTATTTACACAATAAAGGATAAATAAGTTTCTTATTTTATATAAAAAAAATATTCATTACTGTATTTGTTAAGTGATTTTGAGAAATGATAAATTTATTAAGATCAATGAAAAATTTCAAATTTTAAAAAAATATTATACATTTAATTTGTATCTATAATGCGTATTAATAAATTCAATATAACTCATGAACTAAATTTTTTTTTGTTAAATATTATAATTTACGAGTATAATTGTAATTGTGTAAATAATTTAAACTTTCTGGCATGCACAACCTAATTTATATTATCTGATCCATGTTAATTAACATTTTTAAAAACCTTTACTGAATGTTGTCTGACTTATACGAATCAATCCAATGTCTGTACAATATAGCATTAACCATCCGATTTATAGATCATTTTTAAACCATCAAATGATAATGATAAGTTGGAAATAAAGATAAGAGATCTTTAATGAAAGGTTTAAGAAATCTGTATCAACTAAGATCTTTAATTAGGAGATAAAAAGTAGATAAAAGTAGGATAAATAGGGAGATAAAAGTAGATCTTTCAATTAAAAATAATTAAAATTAAAAGATAAGATATTTAATTTTTGAAAGATGCTTTATCTTTTTGAGGTAAATAAGCCTTTTGAAAAATGTTTTTTCAATTCCTTCATATTAGTTCACACTCTCCCTATATATATATATATTTATATATCTTGTTCCGATTTTCAATCGTTTATAAAATACATTTTATTCATTCACTCCAGTTCAAATGCATTTTTTTTTTGAACTTGCAGTGGATGACACTGGATGTGAATACAGTTTTTCAAATATTAATTCATTCATTAAATGTAAATTCCTTTTAATACTTTAAATGGAGTTTTAGCAGTTTGTAATGAAAATTGAAATCAACAGGCAGTAGCTCAATCGGTAAAATGCAGGGATTTTTTTCACGTGAAGAATACGAGTTCAATTGTTGCGAAAATCAATAATTTTTTGATAATTTTTGCTTTAAGTAAACGTTTTATGTATATAATTTTCGAGCGTGAGTTAGCAGTTGTGACTTAGTGGTTAGAATGAAGGATTTTTCTCAAAAACTAAAATTGAAGAATTTTATTTTGCCACTTAATATTGTTGTCATATGTGTATAGACATTGATATTGTAATTATTTAATAAAATGTAACTCAAATAAAATGTTTCTTTGTTGATCTAAGTAGGAATTGACTTTAAATTTTCTTATTTTATATTACTTGCTCCTTTCAAATCGACATGTTTCGAATATTCTTTAGATAACCGTTCCCTCGGAACAATGGATATGATCCAAGGGGTTATTCTTTTTCCAAATACACTTTTCACATTATTCAAAGTTTTGTCAATTTAATTTATTCAAATTTTATACAATATTTTCTTATCAAAAAAAAAAAAAACACTAACATCTACTAAAACGACACATTTTTTCTGTATTCTCTATAAATCTAATGGAAGTTGTTTTTTTTTTTAATGCAGCTGGCAAACACTTAGACAGCTTGGTCTTGGATGCCTTAAGGCAAGCGCTGCTCAGACGTACTCTTTGCATTACCCAGGGGGCGCGTTTAACCTGAAGATAAGCCACGGACGCGGAGTAACAATGCCCCCGCAACGCTCCTATTAGGACCGGGACCTACGGTTTAAAGTGGATTCAGGGGGCGTGTCACTTGAAGATAAGCCACGGATGCGGGAGTTACAATGCCACCGAACCACTCCAGACATCCATGGCACCATGGCCGGGACTCGAACCCGAAACCTGAGGTACCGAGCGCCAGAGAGCTAGCCACTTGGCCATTCAGGCCCCCCTTTTTTTTTTTTCAGACGTTACTCACTTTGCATTACCCAGGGGCGCGTGTAACTTGAAGATAAGCCACGAATGCTGAGTAACAATGCCCTCGCAACGCTCTACGACCCTATTAGACCGGGACCTACGGTTTAAAGTGGATTCGAACCACTACAGACATCGATGGCACCAGACATCGATGGCACCGTCGGGACTCGAACCCTGTGGTACCGAGCGCCAGAGCGCTAGCCACTCAGCCATTCAGACCTTTAATGGAAGTTATATCTTTTATTCATGCATTTTTATTGCACGTATCATGCATATATTACGTTGTTATATCAAGGCATTATATTGCTATAATACTTTAAAAAGTAAATAACAAAACATGTTTTGGAAAGTTGAAAGTGTTTTGTAAATTATTCATTTTTTTAAGATTATCTTTTCGTAATTTAAAAGTATCAGTGCTTAATTACTTGATAAAAAAAACAATGTAACATTTTTTTTATGCATACGTTTTTTAATTTAGATGTTCTAAAATAATAAAAAATAGTTATTAAATTAATAGTTAAAAATTAATTAATGAAAGTATGAATAACTTTTTTTAAATTTAATTAGGAAATACGAGGAAGAACTTATTTATAAATATTCTACTTAAAAAAAGGGTTCTTAAAAGAACACAAAGAAAAAAGGTTTTTCGTTTCTACTTTTTGAATAAAAATTAAAATTTTTTTCAACTTCCTCTTTTAAGATTTCTAATTTAGATTAGTTTTGAAATTTAATATATTATATTTAAATGTCGGGTTATATTTGCTATTTACAATAAAAAATTTAGACATTGTTTGTTTTCTGCGATTGAATCTTAATTAGATTAATTTTTATGCTCATTTATCGATTAATAGATTCATTAAAATTTTATGTGCTTAAATTAATTTATATATTCATTTAAATTTTTTTATAAAAGTTAGTCTCAGGTATAAGAAAGTGTATTTTTAAACTTAACTATGAAAAAAATTAATACTCTGAAACGCAATTAAATAGACCCATCCCAAAACTATGAAAAGAATGAATTTTCCTATTCTTTCATTAGAAATATAAAAACCTTAAATTACATGCTTTTTTTTATTTATGTTTATCTTAATTTTAAAATTTAATACACTATATTTAAACATTGAGTTACATTTACTATACGCCATAAAAATTTAGTTATTGTTTGTTTTGTGTTATTGAGTTTGTAATAATTTCTAATGTGCATAGGGTTATTTATAATATTCATTTAATTTTTTTTATATTGATTCTTTTATGTATGATAAAGTGTATTCTTAAACCTATATATGGAAAGGATTCTTAAAATTTAAAATGTAACTAGATATATCCATCACAATATTAGATATTTTTAAAAACTGTCAGAGAATCTCTTTATGAACAAAACAAGAGAATTTATTTGCGTATTTATATTTCCTAAAATTAAAAAAAAAACAACACTTACAATTCAAAAGGGAAAAAAATCTATTTTTTTTTTTCATCTGATGCGTAGGTAGAAATCGTGGAAAAATATTCTTATTAATTATTTCTTATTAAATGAGAACATTAATTTTGTTGCCACCAGATGATACGAGAATTTTTTATTAAAGAATTAAGAACGGAAAATGGCATCCCAGAGCTTGGGGCTGTTTTTGACGTTTTGATTTCTAATGGCAATATCACTTATTTTTATTGCTTTTATTTTCGATTGCCATTAGATATTTTGCACTTTTGATATTACAATATATGTTTTTTATTTTATTTAATTAATATGATTTTTATATTGGATTTTCTAGAGAACTGCAAGTAGTTTACTAGAAATTATTTTTTACCATGATCTTTACCAACTTATTTTTATTATGACCTTTACCAACTTATTTATTTGATTTAAGAAGAGTTAGGAATATTTTATTATCTGTAGCAGGGAATATCTATTAGTTGGGTTCATAAAATAAATTTTTTTCTTTCTAATACAGCTGGCAAATACACCGTGAAATATATAGTTGTATAGTAAAAATTATTAACAAAAAAAATTTTTAATTTTGCGATTTTTGCTAAAAATTGTAATGAAAAGAAATTAATTTCTTTTCATCGCCAACTTTTTACAAGTAAACATTAAAAGAAAAAATTTTTAACTATTACAGACGTGTTTCATTACATGCACCATTCTATTAAAATGGCTTGTAAAAGGATTACGAATAAGAAAGAAGACCAGATTAATACGAGTCATTCGGTCGAACTATCTACATTTGTTCTACAACTATTTGTTCTTTTCAAAGGCTGCAACTCATCTCATGAGAGGCAATCGAATTCGTGACAGTTAGTAATTTATCTAGGCATCCAATCGATAGACCAGTAATCGAATGATTCCTCGTGTATATAGACATTTTCTTATTCTTACATATTTTGTTTAACGTTGGTCACAGCTCATGTATCACTTTTGTATATGCCAATCAGCCCACCCAAGGACGATGATGGAAAAAGTTTTAGGGTTAACTACCTCGCATTCGCATGTCGTGATGCATCGAATCTTTCATCTCATATAAAAATAGGATCCAAAATCGACATAAGCATGAAGTTCTTAACAACTTTTTAAAAATTGAAAGCACATTGTTGTAATTGCTGTTGTGTGTAGTTCAGTTCATGTTTAATGTCATAATCCCAGTGAAGATTAAAAGTGCTAGTCTAGCCTGTTCACTTACATTAACGCGGCTTTGCACTAGTACCAAACGCCCTAGTGTAGCGTTATCAGATTCCTTCCATTCCTTTCACCCTGGTTAGCAGGAAATGCCAGCTTCTTCATGACATGCCTCAGGAAACTCTAACCTGGATCTTTTCAATGATTGTCTGAGAGATTCATTAACACATAGTGCAATCCTTCCCTTATTTATTTAGGCCTACCAGTGGCTAGCACTTTGGCGCTTGGTGCGACAGGATTCGGGCTCAGTCCCGTGCCCTGGATGTTTGTAGTGGTTGGAATCCTTTAAATATTAGGTCCCGGTCTAACAGTATCGTAGAGGGTTTGCAGGGTAGTGTTACTCCGCGTCCGTGGCTTACCTTCAAGCTGCACGCACTTCCTGGGTGGTGCTAAGTGAGTAAGGTCGGTGCAGCGCTTGCGTTCAGGCATCCAAGACAACTGTCTAAGTGTTTCCCAGCTGTATTAGAAAGAAAAACTTTTTAAAGTTGTAATTAAAAGAAATCGTTTGCTTTTCACCTATTTTACATTGCAAATATTGAACTGTCTTTTTTAATGATTACAGACGTGTTTCATTACAAATAACCATTCTTGTAAGTGGATTTCTGATCATAAGAAAGAAGATCAGACTCATTCTGTCCAACTATCTACGAAGTCTGTTTATTTTTTTTCAAAGACTACAACTCATAGTATGAGAGGCAATCAAACTCTTAGATCTTTATCTAGACATCCAATCGATAGACCAGTAATCGAATGATTCCTCGTGTATATAGACAGTTTTTTACTTTTTGTTTAACGTCGGTGAGGTAACCGTAACCAATTTGTGTACGACAATCAGCCCACTGATGGGTGACGAGGAAAAAATTTTAGGGTTAACTACCTCGCATTCGCATGTCGTAATGCATCGAATCTTTCATCTCATATAACAGTAGGATCCAAAAATCGATGTACTCATGGAAGTTCTTTCTAAAAATTGAAAACACGTTATTGCAATTGCTGGTGAGCGTAGATCAATTCATGTTTTTATTAATGCGATTCAATAAAAGATTAGAAGTGCTAGTCTCTTTCTGTTCACTTACATTAACGCGGCGTTACACTAGTACCAAACGCCCTAGTGTAGCGTTATCAGATTCCTTCCATTCCTGCACAACTTTCACCCTAGTTAGCAGGAAACACCAGCTTCTTCACAATAAAGGAAACTCTAACCTGGCAGGGATTATCTTTTCAATGATTGTCTCGGAGATTCTTTAACATTTAGTGCAATCCTTTCTAATTATTTAAGCGGCCTGATGGCCACGCTCTGGCCTTTTGTACCATAGGCTTCATGTTAGATTCCTGGCGGGGGCATGGGTGTTTGTTGGTGGTTCAGAATCCCCGTTAAAATGTAGGTCCCTGTCTCATTAGCCCAAAGTGTGCACAAGATGACTGTAGAGCGACAAACAAAACCAAGTCTTCTTATTTAAGCCCACCCCTTCGACTTCCATGCAATTCCTTCTATGCATTTCATAAACTGCGGGCGACAAGCGATTTCTCCGACATCTCTGTTAGACCACAAGGAACAAGCCCCCGTCGTTGCGGTGACAGTGGGTCGAAAAATTGTCGCCCGCGAGAAATGTCTTTGATGGAAAAACCGACTCTGGTCGGAGCGAAGCCAGGCTGCTGACTCACTAAGACGGTTCTGTCCACTCCGAGACAAACAGATTTATAATTGGTACTACTGGTTAATCTCGTTCTCTTGTCTGGACGCGACTTTAGATTCTCGGTTTGAATTTCTTTCCAAACTCAGTAAGCATCGTAGAGTAAGACGAATTCTGAAATAGCATTCGGTGGTGAAATTCTCTAACGGTAAGGGCAGAATGAGAAAATGTCGGCTTCCTTTTTTATTGCGCACGTCTGCAAATTAAAGTGAATGCTGCGGAACATGAATTGAATTGTAACAGGTGAGCTGACAAGTTCATAGGCTGACACATAGATGGCGCTACTAGTATTAAATCCATATGTCTTTAGTTAGCCCTAACTTCAAAAGACACGTGTATAAATTGGACAGCTGTTGCACTATTAGTATGCGAGTTAGAGCATTTTTAGTGAAGCAACTTTTGTTAGTTTGAAAAATGGATAAAAAGAATTTCGTGTGTTAATTAAAAGCATTGTCTTTGGCGACAAAAAAATACTATTGAAGCCAAGGCTTGGCTTGATAAACATTATTCGGACTTTTTGCACCAGGAAAATCAACGGTAGAGAAGTGGTTTGCTAAATTTAAACGAGGCGAAATGAGCACCGAGGACGATGCACGCAGTGGACGCCCCAAAGAGGCTGTTACCGACAAAACATCCAAAAAAGTCCACAATATAATTTCTGATGACTGTAAAGTGAAGTGGATTGAGATAGCTGAGACCCTAAAGATATGAAAGGAACGTGTTGGACATATCGTGAATGAATATTTGGATATGCGAAAGCTCTGTGGGTGCCTCGCAGAGTCAATATCGACCCAAAACAACAGCGAATAGATGATTCTAAGCAGTGTTTGGAGCTGTTCAATCGTAATAAACCCAATTTTTTGCATCGGTATGTGAGAATGGATGAAACATGGCTCCATCATTTCACACCGGAGTCCAATCGACAGTCAGCCCAGTGGACTGCACGTGACGAACACTAAAAATGCTATAACTTCACTAAAAATGCTATAACTCACATACTAACAGTACAACAGCTGTCAAATTTATACACGTGTCTTTTGAAGATTACGGCTAACTATATATCATATGGATTTAATACTAGTAAATCCATCTATGTGTCAGCCTACGAACTTTTCCGCTCGCCTGTTATGTTCATCTGTAATGCAAAAAAAAAAAAAAAAAGGCAATTCATTGGTAGATTGATTCAATATATATAGATTGTTGTCAATTCATATGGATTGTTGGGTTGGTACAGTATAAGAACCTTTTTGAATAATAGAGAACTTAAAATAATTTGCTACAAACAACTTGAGAGGAATTTCGATGACTGTCTTTTACTTCTGAAAAAAATTGAGTAGGTATCTGAACCGCATTTGTCTGATTCTTATTAGAAAACTCGAATAATTCCCACGAAATACCACGAATGCACCATGCTTTTAGGATGTAAAATTATCTTTTTAAATTTTTGATATTCTTTTTCACATAAGCATTTATTGTGATTGATACAGAAATACTGAAAATTTTTTTCGAATAAAATTCTGCTGCAAAATTAATCTTAAATTAAAACATTTGACATTTTGAACTTTACAAAAGATAACGTTAGGCTAAATGAAAAGAATGTTATGCATAAGTTTTCATTATAGAAGTTTGTAAAATATAAAATATCTTACCGTGTTATTTTTGAGCGGTATTTTCATAATGCATACAGAGAACATATTTATAGTATACAGAGTTATAAATAAAATATCAGGAAAACGAACTTAATCATAAATTTCTTTTGTTCCAAAAACGACAACAAATAAAATATTCATTGATATCCCCCTCCCCTTTTTTATAGTGTTTTAATATATTTCATAGGTCCTGATGACAGAGTGGCTAGCGCTCTGGTGCTCGGTTCCACAGGTTTCGGGTTCAAGTCCCGGCGGTGCCATGGATGTTTGGAGTGGTTCGGAATCCACTTTAAACCGTAGGTCCCGGTCTAATAGCATCCTAGAGCATTGTGGGGGTAGTGTGACTCGCGTCCGTAGCCTATCCTCAAGCTACACGTGTCCCTTGGGTAGTGCTAAATGAGTAACAGCGGTTGCAGCCCTTGCTCATGGCATAAAGATGAACAGTCTCTGTATTTCCAGCTGCATTAGAGCAACAACAATATATCTTATACAAGACGATCAGATTTATAAACAAAATATGCATTCCTTGTATATGCAAAATAATCTAAACATCAGAACGCCTTCCAAAAATCCATATCTTACAAACTTATACAGAAATAAATAGCTATTTCAATGTGAAAACTGGCATTCAAACGAGACTTTGTTTTTATCAGAAAAAGTTATTACGGCAAAGTTTACATTTTTTTAACTCAGATGGCTCTGCCATTTGAACAACAAAAAATCGTTCTATAGGATGATATGCCAGGAGGATAATACGGATAACGTAGAACGCGTTACGTAAGATAATATATTTTCATAGATTGCATTGAGGGCTTAGTATAAACTTATGGGAAACCCTATTTATGACCTTTTATACCGATCGTAGACAAACAAGTAATATAAAATAAATTTTTTAAAAGTCAATTCCTACTTTTTTTTCACTCTATTGCAGAAAAGTCTTTTACAAATAAAGTTGTTGACATTTTCCTCTTACATGTGGCGCCGTCTGTTGGTGGATACGTGAAATTTAAATCTAAAAAACTAAAATGAATTAATTAAATGTAATGAATAAATTAATATTTGAGAAAAACTGTGTCGAATCCAGTGTCGTCCACTACAAGTTCAAAAAAGATATATTTGAACTCCGAGTGGATGAATAGAAAGTATTTTATGAACGATTGAAAATGTGAACAAGTTATATATATAGGGAGAGTGTGAACTAGTGGAAGGAACTAATAGTAGGTTATATTTGCTATTTACAATAAAAATTTAGACATTGTTTGTTTTCTGCGATTGCATCTTAATTAGATTAATTTTTTATGCTCATTTATCGATTAATAGATTCATTTAAATTTTATGTGCTTAAATTAATTTATATATTCATTTAAATATTTATAAAATGTGTTTCAGGTATAAGAAAGTGTATTTTTTAAACTTATCTATGAAAAATTAATATTCTGAAACACAATTAAATAGACCCATCCCAAAACTATGAAAAGAATGAATTTTTCTTATTTTTCATTAGAAATATAAAAACCTTAAATTACATGCTTTAATTTATATTTATCTTAATTTTAAAATTTACTATACTATATTTAAATATCAGGTAACATTTACTATACGTCATAAAAATTTAGTTATTGTTTGTTTTTGTGTTTGTAATAATTTCTAATGTACATAGTGTTATTTTTAAATTCATTTAATTTTTTTCTACTTTTTTCACTCTATTGTAAGAAAGTCCTTTACGAATAAAAGTTGAAATTTTCCTCTTGCATCTGGCGCCATCTATTGGTAGATACATGAAATTTAAATCTAAAAACCTAAAATTAATTTAATTTAATTTAATGAAAAGAATTAATATATGAAAAAAAAAAAACTGTATCACCATTAAGTGTCGTCCATTGCAAGTTTAAAAACAAAATGTATTTGAACTCGAGTGGATGAACAGAAAGTATTCTATGAACGATTGAAAATTTGAACGAGATATACATGGGAGAGTGTTAGCTAGTAGTAGGAATTGAAAAATGGAAAATACCCTTGTCTCGGAGGGTTTGAATCTATAAAAATGCATCCGAACCCTCGAATTCAGTTGATGAAGTGGTGGAATTCAGGAAATTTCAAAATGTCTAAACATGGGCCAAATCTGAAAATTGTGAATTTTTACAAAGGCAAGAAAACAGATCTTCAAGTTGATCTATTTGAGAACTTAGCTGTATACGGTCAGGAAAATAAATTGCCAATAGTGGTTGATTATTTTATAATTACACTAAAGTATGCATGTATAAAAAATTGTATCTTAGTTCAGTGCCACTGGTACCAGGTATCAGGTTCGAATGCCGGCTATTCCATGGATGTTTGTAGTGGTTCGGAATCCACTTTAAACCGTAGGTCCCGGTCCTAATAAGACCGTAGAGCGTTGTGGGGGCATTGTGACTCCGCGTCCGTGGCTTACCTTCAAGCTACACGCACCTCCTGGGTAGTGCCAGTGAGTAACGTCGTTGCCTTAAGACATCAAAGACAACTATCTAAGTGTTTGCCAGCTGCATTAGAACAAAAAAAAATCTATTTGAGAACTTAGCTGTGATAGGTCAGAAAAAAATCGCCAATAGTGGTTGCTTATTTATAGTTAAAATTTTTATCATGTGCATACTTTAGTGTATCTTACTACAATAGTCCAGTGTCAAAAGCATGCTTGTTTGCTTTAGCATCACATATTTGACTGGAGAACAATGCAAATATTCATCACATGTATGTTCACTCATAATTCTGTTATCGTCCAAGATGCAAGTGAATCAAATTAATTATTATCCTCCCCATAATGTCATGTCTCCCAATCAACACCGTTTCTGCGACTCACAATGCTACATCGACATCTTTGTAATTACTTTCATGACTTTGTTTCACTTTCAAGGTGGACGTTATCCGAATTAAGTATTAACCATACATTGGTGTTTCATACTTCTCTCTCGATTCCTACAAATGTTATGATGATGCTTAAAGGGCCACCGAGGCGTAAGGCGTTTATTAAAGTTAAAGAGGCTCACCGCCTGAAATCGGTTTGACATCCACTGCTTCGAGTTGACCCACTTTCGAACTTCACTATTGCTAATGCTAATGCCAATGCAATGCTATTTCTGACGTTTCGCTGTGAAGGGAGAAAAATTTTCTCGCCTGCCGCGGGAATCTTCAATGCTTCACGCCTCGGTAAGGGAACGAGCCTTAAGAGTCGCCATTGTCCACAGAATAGTAATAATAGAGAGCTTTTTGCATACCGTATTTTGGACGTCCGTTAGCTTTTTCTTCCAAGCGCGCATGCTCATAGGAAATTGCGCATGCGTATCTGTAATAATGTTTCCTATGAGCATGCGCTAGGGAGAAAAAAGCTAACGGACGTCCAAAATGCGGTGTGCAAAAACTCTCAATAATAGCAGTGCGTTCCCCTATTCTAAAGGAACAGAAAGTCGGAGTCTTTTTCGCTCCAGAGTTGGCTGTGTATCGCCCGCTTAGCTCCTTTTTTGCTGAGAACGTTTATTTCGAAAACGTTAGCACGGTACGAAGCGATTCTGAAATTCTTATTTTCAAATCATACATGCGTTTAAATGCGTGCTACCAAATATAAATAGATACACGAGATCGTTATTTTAGAAAAGTAAAGAAGAAAGAAATGTTATTATGTTTATAACTTTGATCGTTTTATATAATTCAAAAAAAATCCATATGTGAAGGAATATTTTATTTTTTAATCCTTTTGTGGGGTGGGAATATTACTACACCACATCACCGTGCCTAGAGCAGAGTTGTCCCTTTACAGTTTGGGAATGATGTGGGTGAGAGAATTGGGACAGAGACGAAGTGTGGACTCTTTGACCTCTACAGTCATAGGAGACCGGCTTAAAGTGGATTCGAATCGCTACAAACATCCATGGTAAAGCCGGGATTTGAACCCAAAACCTGTGGTACCGAACGTCAGGAGTGCTAGCCAAACGACCATCAGGCCCCCGGGAATATATTACACAAAAAAATTTATGATAAAATATAAATGTGAGATATTTAGAAAAATTAATGTTACATTTATGGGCGGCTAATAAAATAAAGGGCCTTATGGCCAAGTGAACGGCGCTTGGTACCACAGGTTTTGGATTCCAATCCCAGCGGTGCCGTGGATATTTGTAGTTTGGGCCTGATGGCGACCGTAGAGCGTCACAGAGCCCAATCCGACTTCTTCTCATCCACATCATTCCCAAACTGTAAAGGCAACTCCAGCTCTAGGCACGGTGATGTGTAGTAGTAGATGTTTGTAGTGGTTCGCCCTTTAAGCCGTAGGTCCCGGTCTGAATCGACGCTGAAAAATAACGAATCGAGGCTTTTCTGGTCGAAAGTGAAGTGAATATCGAAATCGTAATCTGTTCTTTCATTGAAAGTTACTCATCGAAAATTTTGTGAAAGTTTAAGTGAAATTTTTTGTCACTAAAAAGCAGTTTTTTCCAAAATGCAGAATCTTCCTTAATAGATAAATTGATTTGTTTTCTCCTTATTATTCTTATGCTTTCAGATTTCTTTTTAAACAACATCAGTTTTTCATTTTTTTTCCGAAACGGTTAAACATTTTATATTCTTTAAATGAGTATTATAATAATAAGAGAATTTTCTTTTCAAATCAATTGGCAAATTTTTAATTAAAAAAACTTAAAAGTAATTAAGTTTAAGAAAATGTATGTCAAGTTACGAAATAAAATTAAAGTATGTTGTTGTTGTTGTTTTCTATCCCACTTGGCTGGCCAATCCCACCAGCCCATACGTACTAATGATTGAAGGGGAAGGAAGCAGCTTCTGTTGTGATGGAGCACCCGTAGGTAGAAGTCTGACTTGGCTCCGTGACGCTCTTACAGTCATAGGAGGCCGGGACCTACGGCTTAAAGTGGATTCCGAACCACTACAAACATCCATGGCACCGCCGGGACTCGAACCCGAAACCTATGGCACCGAGCGCCAGAGCGCTAGACACTCGCTATGATCATAGAGCGTTGCGGGGGCATTGTTACTCCGCGTCCGTGGCTTATCTTCCGTTACACGCGCCCCTGGATAATGCAAAGTGAGTAATGTCTGTGCAGCGCTTGCCTTAAAGCATCCAAGACCAAGCTGTCTAAGTGTTTGTCAGCTGCATTAGAAAGAAAAAAATCTATTTTAAAATTATTTCATAAATATGATATATAGCATACAGGGCCGAATTTTCCTATAGGCTAACTAGGCTTCTGCCTAGGGCCGTATTATCAAGATGGGCCTACATTTAAATTGTTAGCAAAAATTAAAAATGACACTTATTCTAAAACAGTAAACACTAAAACCACTGAATCGAAAATAAGGTGAAATTTGGATTGAATCAGTTCATAAATAAAATAACTATTAGCATAAAATTTAACATGATATACAATTTGATATTTTCTTTTTTGTGATCTGGATTTTGTTTTTTGAATAAAGTTCCATTTTTGGTTTAGTTTAAAAAATCATAATAATTCCTACTTAACCTTTAAATGCGAATTATTATGAAATAAATTTATCTGAATTGAATTTGTTGTAATCTTCAATGTATTGAATATATTCAATTTAATTTGATAGAAATTAGATATTTTTATTGCATATTTTATTTTTTTTGTGGGCAAGGATTTTTATTATCTGAATTTTGTTTCTTTGTAAATGTTGTGTGTTGTGTTTAATTAGTTACTGTTACAAGTTCCTCTATAGGGTGCTGAGAATAATGTCCAAATAAGTGTTCTCGACTTTTTTTTTGTGCCATATTTGTTATAAAGATTAGTACCCATCACAACATGTTTCATTTAACATATTGATATATATAACAGTAATGATGTATTTTGTTATCTCTCATGTAATTTACAAACTTAAATATTGACGGGCCTCATAAGTGGAATAGCCTAGGCCCCTCTTTTCATCTAAATCCGGCCCCTGATAGCATAGATGTAAAATTTGAGCAGGAGAATAACACAAGAATGTAATTCTAAACTTCATCCAAAAACATTCTGAAATAATGTAGATAAACTGTAATGATATATATATATCGCATTAAAATCTTTTCGAACCCTGGTTGCCACCTATGTGGTTCAATAGACCCAATGAACCGAGACCCTCCAACGGTGTGCGGTACTTGACGGCGACAGCGCTTTTACTGGCGTGAGAGAGAACTCTTAAGGCAAATGATTTCGGTCAATTTTTGGACATTTATTCTTTTTGTATTTTTTTTTTCCTTGATATTATTGTTATTTTTATTATTTTTATTCTTCTTGTACTTGCATTGCCATTGAAATATATATATATATATATATATATATACTGTGTTTAAAATGCAGTTCCGAAGATTAGTGTATTTTTGAAATGAATTTTACACCAACGTAATGCGAAGTCAAAAAGAAATTGAACCCTTTTCTTCCTATAAAGGCAAATTCCCCCTAATATCGGAAAATGAACGAATATCAAGAAAGTATTGAATAGCGAATTTAAAACTAGACTTGAATATCTGAGTGTAGTCCAAATCTGCATTTGCGTTTTCTATTAATCCATTTGCAATAGATATCACTCGAAATGATTTTTTCTGATGCAGCGCCTTCCAAGGAGTCAGCAGAAATATTAACTCCAGAGACGAAGGTGCAGCGGACATTTTAAACAACCCTGACTGAATTTTGGAAAATGTGGGCCGGATAGAAATTATCCTAACTCAAAGAAAGTAGTTTGGATCTTATTTTCAATTTTTGATACAGCATATTCTTCTAAATGTCTATACTCAACTATGAGGTTTGCAAAGTCAGAAATATCGCCCACAACTAACTGATCAGCATTTTAAAGGGTTGCCCTCACAAATGATACGCCAGACTTTAGCAAATTGTCAAAGAAAATCGATTGAACTTACATTTATTAAATATTTTGCTTGTTTTGCTACTTACTGCATTACTTTTATTCCATAAAATTAATACTTTTACCATCACCTATATTCTTTTTAAATCATAGTGTATTTAATTTTAAATAATGTTAAATGAATTTTAGCTATTGTATCTTAACTTTATTAAAAGATTACAGATGGTTCCCAAAAGAAACATAAAACCTGTAGGAAACTCCGGTTGGCCTAATATCTGCCTACCTTCAATATATTTATATATATATATATATATATCGATACATGGGCTTGAATGGCGGAGTGGCCTTTCAGCGCGCTGGCACTCTAGCAGGTTTCAGGTTCGAGTACCGGTGGTGCCATGGATGTTTGTCGTGGTTCAATCCACTTTGAACCCGTAGGTCCCGGTCCTAATAGATCGTAGAGCGTTGTGGGGGTAGTTACCGCGCGTCCGTATCTCTCAAGTTACACGCCCCCTGGGTAATGTAAAGTGAGTAACGTCTGTGCAGCGCCTACTTTTAAGGCATCCAAGACCAAGCTGTTCAAGTGTTTGCCAGCTGCATTGGAACAAAAAAAATTATATATATGTGTTTGTAAATGAAATTGTATTTTAATGAAAAGAAATTATTTTTTAATATATATATGTGTAAATGAAATTTTGTATTTCCAGAAACTCCTAATTAAACGAAATAGTAATTTTAATAATGTCTAACAAGAAAATATATTTTTAATAAATCTCTCAATTCGTAAAACTACTTTTGATAAGTAATTTTTTTTTTTAGATTTAGGCTAATTATGTAAATTTTTAATATATTTTTAATTTTTTAATAAGTCAATAATAATTTTTGCTTAGGCTAATCAATAGGCTTTTATGTTCACTAACAAAGTTCTTCAGAACATCTGAATTCTATACTTAATTAAGCCGAGTTTAGTGGTTGAGGAAGGAAAGTTGGAAGGATGGCCTCTTTCCTTGCAAAATTCGAAAGAAATTTCTAAAAGTTTTCGAAATTTGTAATAATTAATTCGAGATTGTTAATAATATTAGGGCATTAAACAACTTCATCTAATTTGCATGTGACATTAAGAAGGTTGCCTTTTAAAGGAAGATAAATACACGGCCTATATTACGCACAAAAACAAAACAGTTATTCAACTATCCTAAAAAAGTTATTTTTGAAAAGCCCTTTTGTTGCGTGAATTCATAACAAAATTTCTATACCAAAGTAATTCTCTATACTGAATCCAAGAATATTAAACAAACACATAATTGACGAGTATTGCTGTACCTCAGATTCGGACATTTTAAAATTCTAAAACATTGTACAGTTTATTTCTGAAAAAAAGTTTAATTAAAACTTTTAACCTTTTTTTTAACAAGATCTGGCATAAAAACAAGTAGTATAAAAGAAAAAAATTTAAAGTCAATTCCTACTTTTTTCACTCTATTGCAGAATGTTCTTTATAAATAGTTTCATTCATTTTTTAAGTTTATCTGGCGCCATCTATTGGTAGATATACGCAACTTAAATCTAAAAAAACTAAAATTAATTAATTAAAATTTAATTACTGAATTAATATTTGAAAAACTGTATTAGCATCCAATGTCATCCACTACAAGTTGAAAAAATGTATTTCTGAACTG